>CAMAOG010000048.1:0-32982 GCA_945859605.1 Lumbricus rubellus | reverse complement strand
AGAGAGAGAGAGAGAGAGAGAGAGAGAGAGAGAGAGAGAGATGAGAGAGAGAGAGAGAGAGAGAGAGAGAGAGAGAGAGAGAGAGAGAGAGAGAGAGAGAGAGAGAGAGAGAGAGAGAGAGAGAGAGAGAGAGAGAGAGAGAGAGAGAGAGAGAGAGAGAGAGAGAGAGAGAGAGAGAGTCAGACAGACATTGTCTTAGAAAGGGAGATTAATTATAAGACGTGGATGGTGTTCCCTGTCTATTCCCATAAAAGACAATTCATAACTCTTAAGCCTCTTGAGGGCTCTTAGTATTGGATAGGATGCGTGCAGATACGAGAACTGTACAACTGCTATAGCTCTCTATTATTGTCATATAGATACCTGTCCAGGTAGGTGTCTAAAAATTCCTACGAAGGAGTAAGACCATTAATAAAACATGCAGAAACTGCAATTAATGACACATAATTATGTTCGGTTGCGTTGTTCTTTCTCATCAGTGATGTAGGCCTATCATACAGCGTAGGCTATAGACTGATAGGATGGGTTCTGTTAGCTTCAAGTAAATACTATAATACTATAACGACTGGGCATGCAATATGTTATTAAAATATGCCAGTTGAGAATTACCGTGTGGCGTCAAATTCTCAGCTGCTTGCTAAAGCCTACAGTCATCAACCGGAAAATAACATAGACAAACACGCGCACAAGCAAGCAGACAGTAAAGCAGAAAGGCGGGCATCACGTAGGCATGTTACGGAAAGATAACGTAAAATTAGGCAATTTACGGTCAAGTGTTGTAGCGTAAAGAAAGGAAAAGTCAGACGTTGGAAGGTAAAGTAAGGTCATTAGGCTACCGTACTGAGTGTCACACTAAAGTAAGATAGAAATGTATAAAACGCTTCTTACCTCATATTCGGTCTCCGTTTCAGCGTGCTGCTTCTTTGTTTCTTCAGACAACAGCTTGCATGAACAGATGACACTTCTGGAGAGACGATGTCGGCTGAATAATGGCTTCAATGATGCGTGTTGTAGAACGGTGATTGAGTTGAGTCATCATTCTGTCTGACTACGACTCATCAGGGAGGAGCAGATCTTTGACATCTGAATGACGACTTGTCTGGTGACGATCAACAGTGAACCGCAACAGATGTGTTGCACTGTGCAGCAGCTATTCGGAAGCGTAGAGTTTCGCTTTGGATGAGCCTTCCCTGTGACTTTGGATGCGCCTTCCCTGTGATTTTGGATGATTGCAGTGGAGACACGGATTCTGCAGCGTTGATGATGACGAAGGATGGTTTGGTTGGTCATGTTTCATCGAGATCCTTCCAGCGGCTGACATTTTTCCAGTGCAGGTAGAGGTTATCTGACTGAGGTGGTCAATGTATCGTCCGATTTTCTTGCATCGATCAGGTCAATGGCAACTGTAGGCTGCGCTTACTATGCCATACCCAGGAGTCCAATTTCTGAGTTGAATTGAGTTCATGCTGTTGTCGAACATTTTCCTCTTTTCCGTCGCAGTCAAAGGACCGGAACTTCATTGCTGGCTTGAAACTGTTTTATCGCAGCCCTTCTCAGTCTAGACATTTTCTCTCTGCCCTGGATTCTTTTGTAGCCTGAATGGGATTAGTTTTCGTTGCATTGACCTACCCACTTTAATTTTTTACAGCTCAATGTGTTTCATTTGTGCGTATAGAAAAATATTCATCTTAACCTACTTCTTTTGCTATTAGCCCTTTAATAGAATTATTTTCATTTCGCAGTCACAATTAGGCCTATTAGGTATTTTTTCATACTTTAGTCATTTTTTTATCTAAAGTAGGCTACAGTCAGGCCAACCCAATCTGAAATGGACCTTCTTTCATTTGTTTTTAGGTTTGCTTTGAACATTGTTACCAGCGCCAGTGCTTCATATCTTTTATCCCATCTCCCATGCGTCACAAGGTCGTAAAAGTAATTTCAGGTTGATCATTTACAATTTCCGTCATCATAATTATTTGCATAATTAGGCTATATCCTCTGCAGTGTTTTTCTTTTCTATTGGCTATTTGTATCATTTTGATTTTTCATCGGGGAATATCATTTTATATATTCATTATTTTTTTAATGTGATCATTGAGGTTTTCAAACTTTCCTTGATTTCATGATGGGCAGGCGTAAATTTTCCTTGTTTTTTGCTTAATTATAGTCTAAGTGTTAGTTGACTTAACTTTTCGCGGCAGATTCGGATCAGGTTCTATGAGACAAATCTGTCCTGTCTTCATTATCCTAGCACTCTAGTGGGATTTATAACTTTGAGTACAATGGTTCTGTCTTTCTCAATCTCTCTGGAAGGATTAACCCCTTAACCTCTTAAGGTAACTCCCTCCCTTCATTATCTCCGCAAGTAGGCTAATAATGGATTTAATTGCCTGGTAGAATTCATTTTTTTCTTTTCAACTGTCCAGAGTTTCTCAAACTGTGGGTAGCGCTTCGAGCTTTTGTGGGCTGCCAAAAGATTTTGAAATGTAATTTTGTCAACTTTGATCCTGCGAAGGCTCCACATAAATGTCACAATAAGAAGAACGACCAAAAAATATTTAGGCAGTATAGACTAGGCCTATAGAGACTATACACGCCCGGACGGACGGCGACAATATTGTAGGCCCTATGTGGTACGAGGTGGCATTTTGAGGCATTTTCCCTAGGATTTGGTGGCATTTACTGTTGCTTTTGATGCTTTTATCGTAGTTTTGCACATTACTTTCAGATTTAGTGTTGTTGTCTCAACTTTTCAGCTTATAGACTAAGGAAGACCGGGGCAAGAGTGGCATTGTGGGTTAGAGTTGCACTCCATGCTGACCAGAAAACGGGCTATGACCTCGGCCTACTGTATAGAAACTTAACAGGTCTGAGATGACATGCATAGGAAAACTTAATTATGCGAGCAGTTCTAACTAATGTTTTCAATTTTTTCTTAATAATAGTAAAATTTAAATTTTCAGACACGATTTGGATTTTTTCGATTTCGATTAGTCCCTGCTCTGTAGGCTACTAGACGGGAAAAAGAGTAGTTCAGTGACTCGATTCTTTTAAGTTAATCCGAATGCACATTGACTCAGTGTAACCTTCTCAAGGAGGTGTCACATAATTTATATTATCCAGTACCGTTGATGTACCGGCGTAGTACCTTCTCTCCAGTGCACTGTGAACTCAACCTAGTTCCGAGTCAAAAAGGGCCTATAATTTCCGAGCATCGACATCTGCGTTACTCGCGTTGTTTTAATTTTTCAGTACTGCCCCCTCTACAGGCTTAGGTTTATGATCTATTAAGGATAACAGGCTGGGATGGAAGCCAAAAGCAAGGATTGAAATCCACGAAGAGGAACCTTCGACATCAAAGCAATCAGAACGAAATTGCTGAGAAAGTAATAAATCGGACTACTTGAGAATTGTTTTTGCTAAATATAGATGAAGGAGATTCACGGCCGTAGAGCGCTGCATGTTTGATGCGAAGTAGCCTACATGCAAACGAGAGCGTATATGTATACGCCCGAACAAATTGTGTCTGTATGATTGAGATAAAGAATGTGAATGTTGAAAATTCAGCCTCTTCAATTCTTGAACAGAAATTAAGCGAGATTAGCATTATAGGCCTATGGATACTTTTTAAAAGCAGGCTTTAGCTGTTTAGCATTTCACCGATATCAGTGAGAAAACTTTGCGTGCCTCGTTCCACGATTAGCTTACTAATAGCGAAAGCTGGTAAGCCTCACACAATAGATGAGTCTTCTATAATAGTACCCCACACACACACAATTAGAGATGCGATTGGGGTTTTTGTTTGGTGATATAGCCTAAATTAAGAGTTCAACAGAAGTCGAAACGATACCGCTATCAAGTAACACGATTGCAATGTCATGCAGATTCGAATAGCCTAAATGTCCGGAAAGAGATGCGCTGAAGGAGAAATTGGAGCAGGAGGAAGGGACATTGACGTTGGAGATAAAGTTCCATTTAGAGGACCATGCTCTCTGAACCCCGGCATCGGGTATTCCTTAGACTCTATAATGCTGAGTGTGACTGCAAGTTAACCCTACATGAGGTCGAGGAGGAAGGGTGCAAGGACCGTAGGGGTGGCTGGTCGGGAGATAATCAGAAGCAGCAAGGACCTCAGTTACTTTCTAGCGATCGAGTTTATCTGATTTGGTGGATTGTGGGGGACTCAAAGAACAGGGAGTACCTATCACGTATATGCGTGCCATTGTGTGGGTAACTGATGGGTCTGCCATCCTCTTGGGGTGGGGGAGACTTTATCCAAGAAGTGAATGTGACGAAAACCTGTTGCTCGCGCGGACGGCGGACAAGCCCAGTGCGGTGTGACGCAGTGGCAAGCAATATGACGCGCGTGTGTCGTGAGACCACCTCGCCCTCGCGAGACCGCTTCGCCTTACAGACCGCCTCGCCCTTGCCGCGCTATTGCCGCGGTAGTTGCCTTGTTGTGTGGGGTTTGTTACAGCGTTGTGCCTGGTTGAATGTCCTACTGTTGGTGCACAAGGACACTTTATGTTAGAGTCCCATGTGCCTCTTGTTAAAGGGCTTAGAATGAGTTGGTCCGCACTTCGGTCAGGCTTCCAATTGCTTGGAGTTTAATGTTCCCCAAAGCGGACTTTTTGGGTGTCCGCGCTACCCGGGGAGGCGTTGCGATTTTTATATTTTCCTGTGGTTGATTTCGTTGCAAATCATTGCCTAGGACTGCTGTGATTGTCCTTGTCACGTTGTCTGTTGTCTACCCCGAGTCGCTTTTATGACTGTCCCCGGGCGCCGCGTTTGTGTCACGGGGCTCCTCGCGTCCGCGGGACGTTGCAGTCAGTGAGTCAGTCAGTCCGAAGACCGTCAGTGATACGGTACCGTATTGAGCCAGTGCATCGGCTTGGGGATTAGACCGCTCTTCTATTACATTGTCGTCGAAGGGACCAGTCGCCGTCAACACTGACTCAACAGCCGCATCCGTCTAATCGTCGCCAGTTCGTAATCTTGTCTGTCGCCGCCGTATTCGTCACTGTCCAGAGTCCGATGCCTTAGCTCTAGTCATCAGCAGTCGTCCTCTTAGATCCTTTTCTGGAGTTGCTGTGAAGATTGAAGTTTGACACTATAATTTATTATTTATTAGTTTTATTTTATTTTATTTTATTGTTATTATTAATTTCTTATTATTATTATTTAATTTTTTCAGTGCGCCGTATTTTTTTATTTTTAGGACAAAAGCGAGCAGTTGGAGGCTGAACTATTTGTCCCTGCTTTCGTGGAAAGTGCCTGCATGTAGGTAATGGTGGGAAACTCGAGAGGTCACACGCCTTCGCCATTTGATCTGGATTGTTAGCCTATTGTCAGACAAATTGCTTCTCTTTTAATGTTGCAGTGCCTGTATCAATGTTATGATACCTTAGGTTTTTAAAAGCTATCCCAAAATTAAAATTCAGGAACTGCTACTATTAGCCTATTTATTATTCTTATTTATTCTTATTTATCATTTATTATTATTTATTACTTATTATTATTTATTATTATCTATTATTTTATTGCTATTTATTATTATTATTATTTATTATTAATTATTATTAATTAGTACTATTTACTATTATTTAGTGTTTATTGTTGTTATTATTATTAATTATTATTTATTATTATTCTTATTCTTATTATTTATTATTTATTATTATTATTTATTATCATTTATTATTATTATTTGTTATTCATTATTATTTATTTATTATTATTATTTATTATTATTATTTACTTTTTATAATCTATTTTTATTATTTATTATTATTATTATTATTATTATTATTTATTGTTATTATTATTGTTATTATTATTATTTGTTATTATTTTTCACTTTTTATTTTTTTAATTTTTATTATTATTTATTATTATTATTTATTGTCATTTGTTTTTATTATTGATCATAATTTTTTATTATAATTATTTATTATTATTATCATTGTTTATTATTCATTATTATTTATTATTATTATTTATTTTTATTATTTATTATTTGGTTTTATTTTTATTGTTTATTATTTATTATTATTAATTTATTATTTACTATTACTTATTTATTATTTATTACTACTCATTTATTATTCATTCATTATTATTTATTTATCATTATTTATTTATCATTATTTGTTTATCATTATTTGTTAATCATTATTTATTATTATTTATTATTATTGCTTATTATTATTTATTATTATTTATGATTATTAATTATAATTATTATTTATTATTATTTTTTAAATTTTATTTATATAATTTTTATTAATTATTTATTATTATTTATTGTTTATTTTTTATTATTTTATTTTATATTATTTTTTAATATTATTATTAATTATTATTTATTATTATCATTATTATTTATTATTTATTATTATTATTATTGTTTATTTATTATTTATTATTATTATTTATTATTATTTATTTATATTTATTATTATTATCATTATTATTGAGCCAATCTCTCGAAAAAATATTGCTGTATATAGGGGAACTGAACCCTAATCAAGTGGATATGATGATGTAGGCCTACTCACTAATTTAAGTCACTCCGAGCTCGTCCTGGTAAATGAGGAGTAGACGGATCCTTGACTAGTGGTGGCACAGCGGAAATACAGAGTAGTAATCTCCCACGGCGGAGTACCCACCTCACCTGTCCCTGTTACGTCAGCGTCAAGAACTATCTACTAGGCCCGATACCCGACCCATTAGTGGAAAGGAGGCCCTCATATTATGGGTTCGATCCATTTACAGAAGAGCGGATCCAAGTCGCTGGTCACAGTCTATCTTTACAGCAAGACGTCTGTTTGCCCACCAGTGAGCAGTTCGCCACAGTACTATGCGCTCTGGCGAATTCCAGCTACGAACAATTTGTCGATCGGCTGAGACAGAGGTACGGGGGACGGAAGGACAAGCTGAGACCTTTCGTGCACAGCGTGTGAACGAGATCCTGACTGACTTACTTCACGACATTCGACACATCTAATTGTGGTTCACGTCACCCGTACCTTCAAACGAGACAAATGAGATCGTCGACAGGAAAAGCCTTTCTTAAAGCAAACAAAGGTCGGGATCTGTCCCTCACGGTGGAAAAGAAAGAATCCACGGATGATGGACGAAGTTGACCGAATATCGCTTCAACTTGGCGCTTGCAAGCAGACAAATGATGCCGACGATCGCCGGAGACCACCGAACCGAGTTAAAGAAAACAAGAGACATTATGCGGATGCGCTGTTCCAGGAGAAAATGCATGGGCAGCTTTTTGGCGCCGATGCAGCGAAGGTGACAGCAGGAGATCGAGGAGAAGATATAGCGCGTCATCTGGACTGACTACGAGTCGTTGCCGCGCTGTTGTGGGTGGGGGTTTGTTGTTGAGCTTTTCCTGGTTGAGTGCTCCACTGTTGGTGCATTAGGACAATTCAAAGAGTTCAATGTACCCATTGTTAAAGGGCTTAGGATGATCTGGTCCGCACTTCGGTCATGCTTTCAATTGCTTAGAGTCTAGATGCTCCCAAAAGGGAACTTTTGCGTGTTCGCGCTTAGGACTGTCGTTCCTGCCCTTGTCGCTGTGTCTACACCGGGTCGTCATTTGCCGACTGTCCACGGAAGCCGCGTTTGGCGCGTGTGTGTCGAGGGATCGCCTCGCCTTCTATACCGTTCGTCTGTCACACTTAGTCCGCGCCTCGATGCCGCGCCACGTTGTCGTGATAGAAAGCTTTGGCGACGTCGCCAGTCTGTCGTGTGCAGCGAGTACAGTAAGATCATAACATGAGAGAGAGAGAGAGTTGCAATCCGTCAGTCAGTCAGTCCGGAGAAGACAGTCTGCGGAACCGCCTTGAGTCCTGGTCTTGATCCACTGCATCGGCTAGGAGATTAGTCCGCTCTTCTATTATAATTAATCGTCGTATACAGGCAATAGGGACTATGCAGTTGCCGTCAGCATCAACCGCGTCCATCGAATCGTCGCCAGTTCGACGTCTTGTCAGTCGCCGCTCTATTCGTCGCTGTCCAGAGACTTCAGAGGTCTTCGTCATCGTCGTCAACTGATGAATGTCATCGTCGGTCTAGTGTTCGGTCTAGTGTTCGGTCTAGTGTTCGGTCTAGTGTTCGGGCCATTGGATCATTGGAAGCACGAAGGAGCATCTCGCCGGCCGTGGTCGTAGGCGGCACCGACTACCGGATACACTGCACTACAGTGATGGCCAACATATATTTTGTTTAGCATGGACAACCGAAGGCACGGCAAAGCGTAAAGATGTATTACTGTAGGAAATTATATAATTAACTTGATATTGCACGAAATGTAAATGATGACGTGGTGTGATATTGCATGGCACGAAATGTAAGGATGTGTCATGACAGCGTGACGTGATTTGGCTTGAGATGAGAATGATATGGCTTGGCATGACGTGATGAGACGTGACTTGACGTAACGAGACGTGACTTGACGTGGCTTGACGTAACGAGACGTGACTTGACGTGGCTTGACGTAACGAGACGTGACTTGACGTAAAGTGACATATCATGACATGACAAGGCATGGCATGACATGATGCGTGACGTGATGCTTGACGTGATGCGTAACGTGATGCGTTACGCGATGCGTGACCAGATGCGTGACATGATGCGTAACGTGGTGCGAGACGTAATGCTTGACGAGACGTTATTCACGTGACGAGACTTGACATCATATAGTATGGCTTGACTTGTCATGACATGGGATGCTTCATGACTTTGTAATGGCATGACTTTTGCAATGGCATGACATAACATGGCTGATAGGCATTCCGCGACGCGCATAAAATGTCGTGACTTGAATGACATGACACGATAATTGCCTGACCTGGCAAGACATTGCTTAACGTAACACCGTCCACCTATCTGCCGTCATTAGGGACACACACAACCACCCCTTCATTGAGAAAAACAAATGAGCCTCGATAAATTACGGTCTCTGCCTGGGTGGAGACGACCACACCGATAATATTATGTGGTTTCTGATTGGCTGGAGAAGGCTATTCAATATTCATGTCGCTTGGTAAGTTGAAGAAAAACTTTTCGGTCATGTCATTTTGTGTTCGCACTCGAAACGTCAATCGTCGTCTAAAAGATGAATTCTGTCTGCCAGCCAGAGTTTCTGAGCGAAAGCTTTTGTTGACTACCGTACAATCGAAATGAAGAGACAGGATTGCAAAGGAGTGTGCGAAGAAGTATGCGAATAAGTATGCAAATAAGTATGCGAAGAAGTATGCAAAGAAGTATGCGAAGAAGTATGCGAAGAAGTATGCAAAGAAGTATGCAAAGAAGTATACGAAGAATTATGCGAAGAAGTATGCAAAGAAGTATGCAAAGAAGTATACGAAGAAGTATGCGAAGAAGTGTGTGCCCACTGTAGGCTACTAGAGAACAGTGGGAGAAACTCATCTTCAGCGATGAGCCATTGCTCAAGCAGTTCTGGTGCATAAAGGTATTTCTATTAATTTTGCCGACCATTCGGGCAATGAAACAACCCTCTGTAATCAGTTCACAACAGTAAGCTTAGGCTACTGATGGTTTGGGATTGGTTTTTGGCAGGAGGTGCCGTGAAGGACCTTGGGTAATGCCAAAGAGCATGACCATGAATGCTGATGGGAACATTAAATTTTCGGTGCTGAGTTAAAAGATTTCAAAATTTACGGCTATCGGCAGGAGGGAGCTCCGTAACACACGCTCAGACAAAAAAGTCCAGAAATGATTAGGGGACATCATGTCACTGTGTCAGAGTGGCCTTTAAGTCAATTGGCCTCAACCTAACTGAGATTTTGAGAAGGAACTTGCAAATCAAAGTGCAAGAGGAAAACACCCAAGAAACTTGGATGACGTTCACGTCATTATTAAGATTGTTTGCTGCAAAGAAATATGCATTAAACTTGGTCACAGCATGCCTGGACGTTTGCGGTGAGTTATTAAGTGAAAGGGTGCAGCTATTCCAAGCATTAAAGGGAATAAATTATGATTGTGTGGCATTTATGTGATTTTTTATTTTGCACGCAGAAACTCGCCCACATTTCCCAGCAGACATCGGGTTATAACATGGCTGCTGCTGCACTTCGTTCTCCATCGCGAATCGAACGGAAGCCAGTCATTGACCAATGACAAAATGCCAACACTTCTTCCGCAGTCACGCGTCATTCACTGACGCTTTGAAAAGACCTTAGACCTTCATCATCATATAGTATAGGATATAATATTAATATATCTCTAAGCATACATCTACAATTCTACATGTAGGCTTATACAGCATCATTCTGATTTTTCTTCGACACACTGTTGCAAAATTGGCAATGGCATCATAGGCCATAGAACGCCAAAGTTATGATTCTGAATCAGTGCCTCATGAGAGGCCGTGTATTACATGTAGGCTACATGTAATTGTTGTATTTGACACTTTATGGAACTCCTGATTGCTACCTAGCATCGCAATAATGTGGTATTTTCACATTGGCGCCCATGTGTTTGTAGCCCTAGTTTTCTTAAATCGACACCGTATTATGCAATGCCGTTCACTGTATTAATTTACATGTTTTTTAGCGCCATAGAAGTTTGGTTATTAGGATTACGGTTACGTATTGTTGTGCCGGAGAACTTCATTGGTGGCGTTTCCAGTGGTATGTATTGGAGATTGTAATAGGTCGGTATCGAAGGGGGTCTTTGGTTTAATAGGCTACGACTGGATGTTGCTTTAGCTTTGCCACCTCTACATGCATGAGAGCCAGAGGAAAATTAACACCGTGGTGTTTATAAGGCGGATATTTACCATGCACAGGCACGCTGGAGAAGACAGCCTGGAGCTTCGGTCTTGAGCAAGGTATCTAACCTTGCAACTGGAAAAAGAGGACCTGACGTCAACCTACGGATCAGTCATCCGAGAAGCTGTCGCTAGATGTCCTACTCGACTATAAACGACGTGGAAATCAGTTCTCTCGATGTCGAGATTACGTGGATCGTCAATGAGGAACGAACAAACTGCATTGGTGTGATTCTTAGAAGCGCCTCGATACACCACGATAACGAGACCGTGGACAAAGCTTTGTTGGTATCCGGGGTATAAGGAACTCCGAACCATTCTGTGCCTACTAGGAAGCAGGACACTAATAATTATCGTAAAATTCTCGTCACACCTACTGTAACAGTCCTACACCCTCGCCTCTGGACGCTACGGAAAGACGACTTTACATCATAATGATGTGCCTAGATCTACGTCAAGGCCCGCCGTAGGCAAAGGCAGTTGCCTGGGACTCAACAATCTAGGGAGCGTCATTTTCACAAAAATGTGTTCGACAGTTTTAGACTTTTATCTTTTGGCCAGTTTTTCAATTCCTACAATTATTTTAATTTGAATTCAAGACATTTCCGGGATTTTCCGGTACTCTACTAATGAAAACAAATAGGCCTAAGCTCGGCGCAACGTCTCCCTGGTTTATAATTGTGCTGTGACATGGGGTTGAGTGGAGATCGAAGGTCGCCAAAAGTATGCTTTGCTTTGGGCTACAAATGTATGCTTTGCCTGGGGCGCCAATTGCATGATTTGCCTGAGGCGCCAAATGTATGCTTTTCCTTGGCGCCAAAGTTATGCTTTGCTTGAGGCGCCAAATGTATGCTTTTCCTTGGCGCCAAAGTTATGCTTTGCCTGGGGCGCCATCTTGACTAGGGTCTGCCCTGCTCTACGCATCGGTCCATAATCCATATCACTACGGATGCATTCTCTGACCTATTAATTCTTGTAAAATCATCTTCACGCCAATTCTACTGATCCCTGACCCTGACCCTTCTCCACGCCTACGCGCGATATACCCATCATAAACACTATTCCGGTAGAAGCCAGTTTTACTTTAATTTTTTCATGATTTTTGTGGAATTGAGATTTTTAGACGAATTTTGATCAGCCTCCTGCTCTGTGCTAGAAAATAATATTGTGCTTTTTATAATATTTCAAGCATTTTTTTCTCAGTGAGACATTATTGCACTTTGCGAAGTTTTATTACCTAAAGGGAATTTTTCACCTCCGCAGTCCGCAGGGGGGGGGCGTTCTGCTTTTACGATTATGATGGTCTCATGGCTGCTTAGGGACTTTAATATTTTAAGGCATTTCTAGGTTTTTCATTTTTTCGTTGTTGCTTTTAGGTCTACTTTTGTCGTTTGATTGATGAACCCGGCTGCATCTAGTTTTAAGAATTAATCTAATAATATTGTCTTTCCCTCCTTGTCCTAAATTAGTGTTTAGCGAGGGCCCTGGTTCAACACCTTTTGAGTCGTTTTTCTGGCCTGGACCATTTCAGGCCATTGGCACGTCAAGTTTTCTAACTCTTCATGATTTCATAAATTTGCTCTTTTAGACCCTAATCTCAAATTGATTTTGAGTTTAATTTTTTCGCTGGGTGGACTTGTACTGTGGGCCATTTTAAGGGCAAGCCATATCCCCGCCCCCATTCTACACCATCTCCATTGTTAAGATAGCCTTTTCATTTGTGGTCCCATTTGTGGCTTCCGAAGGTTCACCTTGTTCATGGCCGGTGCTTCTTTCGTTCGTTTGCCACCGACTGCGTATTTTAGCCAGAGTTCACCTTCCATGTTCAATGATTTTTTGGTTCGGAAATGTTTCTTTCTTCCCTCATTTTACTAAACTTTCTGAATTTCTTTCTCTTTTTCCTCTGCGCAACCTTAAAAGCTGTACAAAAGAATGTTTACAAGAAGTTTTAACAATGGCCTATGACTAGACCTACTTAGACCCACCCTACTTACTAGAAATATGCGACGAAATAAGGTAGTTTCTAATCAACTGACTATACATTGAATTCACTGGTATAATAGGGGAATTAGGGGTGAGACGGACCACGTAGCGCACCCCCGGTTTTTAATACACCATAAACGTTATTTCCCAAAACGACCACAATAAAAGTAGTCGAAATCACGCTATTCATTCAATCTATTATTTATATAGCGCCCCTTAAAGAAGCCTACCCAGAGGCGCTCCCGGCCCAGTCGTGGCGAAAGAAAAAGACTTGAGATATTTATGACACAAAGTTTGACTGGTCAGATGTAGGCAAACGAATGCAGCTTTGAAGGGAGGACATTCCAGATGGACGGCCCAATTATATATTGAGAGGATTGAGGAAGATTAAGACAATAATCGTTACTCAGGTTCAATTAAAACAATTGAGGTCAGGCTAGATAATGTCAATAGGACAAGGTCAATTAAGACAAAAGGAAGTAATTCGGGGTAAGATTATAGGTAAAGTGCAGTAACCGTAGATTATAAGCTAACTGTAGGGTTAGTTAAAGTAAATCAAATCAAATCATTTAAAGTAATAATATTACTTTAAATGATTTGATTTGATTTATATTATATTAACCAAGTTCATTGTGGTGCTATATAAATGAATGGTCAAATAAGAGAGAAACATATTGAGTTGATAGTGTGGCAGTGATGATGGCGGAGGAAATGGAGGAAAGCGTTGCTGAAGCAGACAGACAAAGAAATAGTTGCAAGTTGACTCGTCATTGTCTTAGTAATATAAGACAAAGTGAGATAAGGTGAAATAATGTAAAGTATTAGGCCTACAATTAAAATGAAGCTGACATGATATCAGGAATGATTTTTACCTGCAGGGTCTGAGTCGGTCGCTGATCTCAGAGCAACTGCTGCAGTCGATTCAGGGCCTCAGAGGACAATCGAGCGATGTCCTCCCTCCTCATCCTCCTCCTTCGATCGAGCGACGTCTCCATGGCTCACAGTGACGTCAGACCTGACTAAGCCCTCGGTTCAGAAGGCGCATAGAACTGAAGTAATGTAAGACAAGAGTTGATAGAACTGTAGGTCTAACTGTAACCGCAAATTTATACGGCGCCTCTTCAGAAAGAGACTCATCGGAATCGATCGTAGTCATCGTCGTCGTCGTTGTCGTCATCATCATCATTAGCATCGTTATCATCAGCATAATCATCATCATCATCATTATTATCATCATTAGCATCATTATCATCAGCATAATCATCATCATCATCATCATCATCATCATCATCATCATCATCATCATCATCATCATCATCATCATCATCATCATCATCATCATCATCATGTATTCCATTCCCGTAGGTATTCAATGTTGTTTTTAACAAATTTTTCACCGGTGTGCAGCAGATCGACGAAATCGACGACCAGAAAATTATTGACGAGAGACTGAAACATTAAAATAATTTCCTGTTTAGCTATAGGTCAGAACACGCAGAGAAATGGAACTTTATTAGTTTCTCGGACTTGCTAAGCGTTCTCGGTTGTAAGGCCGTCTATCTGAAATGGCCTCCGTTCAAAGCTGCGTCTATTAGGCTACATCTGACCAATGAAACTTCATTTCATGAATCATTCAAGTCTTCTTTTTCCGTGGCTCGGCTGGGAGCGCTTTTGAGTAGGTTTCTTGATGGGGCGCTGTCTAAGTCCAGGGAATGAATGAATGGATTTAAATACGAGTGCGTCTAAGTTATTGTAAGACACGGTAACACACCTCTGTAGTTTAGGTTCATCAGGGCGTTCTGCGTCTGCTTCATTTCACCCGGCAGTTCGTCAATCGTCACCCACCTATCGCACCAACCCAATCGAGCGACCTGCGAAGTCAACGACGGCAGTGAAATCTCTTAAGAAAGCATATCTTGTGAAGCGGGACATAGGTTCTTATTCGTTTTTATAGAAGATGATAATATTAAGGTAAAGATGAAGATAACGACGATGATGATGACAATGGTGTAGAGGGGGAGGAGGAGTCATGAGGAGACCATGGATTCGAAATGTTAGTGACTTCGTTTTCTCAGCCTCGGCATACGAGGACAGGTGGCCAGTCCTCTCCCTCACCGTCTCATGACTCTCATCTTTCTACCGACATTGTGCGGTCAGTAGGCCTATACTCATTCTAGATGAGCTGGGTAGTGGCGCGAAAATCCAACTCATACTCTCTTGCAAGAGACTCGATCAGGCGTGATAAACAAAAATTACGACGAGCGGACATTCGACCACATGCGGTTAATAAAAGAAGATTAGCAGGAAATAGTTCAAGGGCATCGTTGGTTAAGAATTAAGATGAGAACCGTCACCCAAGTTCAGGTAAGGTATTAAAAGGCATATGCAAAGTATAGATAGTTTGCAACAAGACAAAGTCGGGAGAGGCAAAGCGAGATGATTTAAGGTAACTTAATTAAAAGTAAAGTAGGCCTATGCTAAGAAAACTTAGAATTATATTAGGTAAACTAATATAAGACAGTTAAACACAAGCAAGACAAGGCGATGTCGAATAAAGCGCTGCAAGGAAAATGAAGTTAACGTGATATAAGAAATTTACGAAATTAACTAATTTGTTTTTTTTACCTGCAAAGCTCGATTGCTCAATTGCTCGAGAGCATTATTTTGACGGTCAGCGAATCAAGTGCCCCAGTTGACGCCGATTTCTTTGTGTGGTCGCAATGCTGGATGCTGCATTGCAATCGATCACCGTCCCAGCTGTTCCAGGCACCCGAGAGGAGTGGAGCTTGTTTTGGAAATAATATTGTTGTACGCTACCACTTTTAACGCAGACCGTGAGATGAGTCTTCACCTTCGAAGCAGACCTTGCGATCAGGTGAAGAGGAAAGGTTCTACGCGATCTTTTAATGCCCAGTGTGTGCCGTCCTTTGACGGTTCACTTTATTGGCAAGTAACCATCGCCTCAACAACTGCTGTAGATACCTGAGGTTTTCTCCTGTCTGTTCGTCCATCCTCATCACACATCGGACGGTTACTGTTGAGTAGCGTATACACCAATCAGGTGGCAAGTCTTTGTTTTAGCGACGCATCGTTCGAATAATGGGACGCGAGTGAGTAGAGAGCCGCCGATTGCATCCAGATTCTGTGCGCCCCTTGTGGCTGGCGAAGTGACCGACTCAGCCGCAGATGACTCTTCCTTTGGGCGAATTCGTTGAGCAGCCAGAAGGGCGTCGCTCCATTCGTAGCATAGGAAGAAGCAGTGGAAGTGGATTCGTAGCAACGATACACCATTCCCCGGCGATCGTTTCATGGATCCGGTCTGCAGCGTGGAATCATCGCTCAGCTGATTTACTGACATCCGAGGCTCCCTGCAAGAAACATAATAACCCCCCGCCCCACGACCACCGCCACCGCCACCACGGTGGTGGTGATGGTCGTCGTCGTGGTGGTGGAGGTGCCTAGTGGTGGTGCATGGTGATGGTAGTGGTAACTGGTGGGGGTGTGGGCGACTGATCATCTGCTATTTTGCTTATAGTGTGATGGTTCTGCATTGAAATAGGGATGCAGCAGCAGCGGACTTGGTTTTCGACTTAGTACTGTGGTTTGGCTTGCAGTGGTTGGATAAATTTGGAGCAGTCTGAGCAGCCTGACTGGTGTGGGACCTGCCCTTGTCTTCCCTCGGTGGTATGTACTTAATGCAATACATCGGTGCCCATCATCCAACGGCCGTCATTTATTCTCTAACCACTTCTTTCATGCAACGCAGACCAACTGTTTCCCATTCTAATTAGCCTGTTAACTCCTCTAAATTAGTGCCCATCGATCACTTAGAGCAATTTAACACAGAATTACCATACAGCGATTTAAAAACAGATGCATATTACAGCGATAATAATAGGTGGTCATCTAAGCCTGTACTACATATTCTGGCCCAGCAGATATTAATAACAAGTGGCTATTTAAGACTGCAACACAGATTCTGCTCCAGCAGATATTATTAACAAGTGGCTTTTTAAGCCTGCAACATAGATTCTGCTCCAGGAGATATTAATAACAAGTGGCTATTTAAGCCTGCAATACAGATTCTGCTCCAGGAGATATTAATAACAAGTGGCTATTTAAGCCTGAAACACAGATTCTGCTCCAGGGGATATTAATAACAAGTGGCTATTTAAGCCTGCAACACAGATTCTGCTCCAGGAGATAATAATAACAAGTGGCCATTTAAGCCTGCAACACAGATTCTGCTCCAAGAGATATTAATAACAAGTGGCTATTTAAGCCTGCAACACAGATTCTGCTCCAGCAGATATTAATAACAAGTGGCTATTTAAGCCTGCAATACAGATTCTGCTCCAGGAGATATTAATAACAAGTGGCTATTTAAGCCTGAAACACAGATTCTGCTCCAGGAGATATTAATAACAAGTGGCTATTTAAGCCTGCAACACAGATTCTGCTCCAAGAGATATTAATAACATGTGGCTATTTAAGCCTGCAACACAGATTCTGCTCCAGGAGATAATAATAACAAGTGGCTATTTAAGCCTGCAACACAGATTCTGCTCCAAGAGATATTAATAACAAGTGGCTATTTAAGCCTGCAACACAGATTCTGCTCCAGCAGATATTAATAACAAGTGGCTATTTAAGCCTGCAATACAGATTCTGCTCCAGGAGATATTAATAACAAGTGGCTATTTAAGCCTGAAACACAGATTCTGCTCCAGGAGATATTAATAACAAGTGGCTATTTAAGCCTGCAACACAGATTCTGCTCCAAGAGATATTAATAACATGTGGCTATTTAAGCCTGCAACACAGATTCTGCTCCAGGAGATAATAATAACAAGTGGCTATTTAAGCCTGCAACACAGATTCTGCTCCAAGAGATATTAATAACAAGTGGCTATTTAAGCCTGCAACACAGATTCGTCTCCTGGAGATATAAAAAACATGTGGCTATTTAAGCCTGCAACACAGATTCTGCTCCAGGGGATATTAATAACAAGTGGCTATTTAAGCCTGCAATACAGATTCTGCTCCAGGAGATATTATTAACAAGTGGCTATTTAAGCCTGCAACATAGATTCTGCTCCAGGAGATATTAATAACAAGTGGCTATTTAAGCCTGCAACACAGATTCTGCTCCAGCAGATATTAATAACAAGTGGCTATTTAAGCCTGCAATACAGATTCTGCTCCAGGAGATATTATTAACAAGTGGCTATTTAAGCCTGAAACACAGATTCTGCTCCAGGGAATATTAATAACAAGTGGCTATTTAAGCCTGCAACACAGATTCTGTATGCTAGAGGAGATAATAATAACAAGTGGCTATTTAAGCGTGCAACACAGATTCTGCTCCTGGAGATATTAAAAACATGTAGCTATTTAAGCCTGCAACACAGATTCTGCTCCAGGAGATATTAATAACAAGTGGCTATTTAAGCCTGCAATACAGATTCTGCTCCAGGAGATATTAATAACAAGTGGCTATTTAAGCCTGAAACACAGATTCTGCTCCAGGGGATATTAATAACAAGTGGCTATTTAAGCCTGCAACACAGATTCTGCTCCAGGAGATAATAATAACAAGTGGCTATTTAAGCCTGCAACACAGATTCTGCTCCAAGAGATATTAATAACAAGTGGCTATTTAAGCCTGCAATACAGATTCTGCTCCAGGAGATATTAATAACAAGTGGCTATTTAAGCCTGAAACACAGATTCTGCTCCAGGAGATATTAATAACAAGTGGCTATTTAAGCCTGCAACACAGATTCTGCTCCAAGAGATATTAATAACATGTGGCTATTTAAGCCTGCAACACAGATTCTGCTCCAGGAGATAATAATAACAAGTGGCTATTTAAGCCTGCAACACAGATTCTGCTCCAAGAGATATTAATAACAAGTGGCTATTTAAGCCTGCAACACAGATTCTTCTCCTGGAGATATAAAAAACATGTGGCTATTTAAGCTTGCAACACAGATTCTGCTCCAGGAGATATTAATAACAAGTGGCTATTTAAGCCTGCAATACAGATTCTGCTCCAGGAGATATTATTAACAAGTGGCTATTTTAGCCTGCAACACAGATTCTGCTCCAGGAGATATTAATAACAAGTGGCTATTTAAGCCTGCAACACAGATTCTGCTCCAGCAGATATTAATAACAAGTGGCTATTTAAGCCTGCAATACAGATTCTGCTCCAGGAGATATTAATAACAAGTGGCTATTTAAGCCTGAAACACAGATTCTGCTCCAGGGAATATTAATAACAAGTGGCTATTTAAGCCTGCAACACAGATTCTGTATGCTAGAGGAGATAATAATAACAAGTGGCTATTTAAGCCTGCAACACAGATTCTGCTCCTGGAGATATTAAAAACATGTAGCTATTTAAGCCTGCAACACAGATTCTGCTCCAGGAGATATTAATAACAAGTGGCTATTTAAGCCTGCAATACAGATTCTGCTCCAGGAGATATTAATAACAAGTGGCTATTTAAGCCTGAAACACAGATTCTGCTCCAAGAGATATTAATAACATGTGGCTATTTAAGCCTGCAACACTGATTCTGCTCCTGGAAATATTAAAAACATGTGGCTATTTAAGCCTGCAACACAGATTCTGCTCCAGGAGATATTATTAACAAGTGGCTATTTAAGCCTGCAATACAGATTCTGCTCCAGGAGATATTAATAACAAGTGGCTATTTAAGCCTGCAACACAGATTCTGCTCCAGCAGATATTAATAACAAGTGGCTAGTTAAGCCTGCAACATAGATTCTGCTCCAGGAGATATTAATAACAAGTGGCTATTTAAGCCTGCAACACAGATTCTGCTCCAGCAGATATTAATAACAAGTGGCTATTTAAGCCTGCAATACAGATTCTGCTCCAGGAGATATTAATAACAAGTGGCTATTTAAGCCTGAAACACAGATTCTGCTCCAGGGAATATTAATAACAAGTGGCTATTTAAGCCTGCAACACAGATTCTGTATGCTAGAGGAGATAATAATAACAAGTGGCTATTTAAGCCTGCAACACAGATTCTGCTCCTGGAGATATTAAAAACATGTAGCTATTTAAGCCTGCAACACAGATTCTGCTCCAGGAGATATTAATAACAAGTGGCTATTTAAGCCTGCAATACAGATTCTGCTCCAGGAGATATTAATAACAAGTGGCTATTTAAGCCTGAAACACAGATTCTGCTCCTGGAGATATTAAAAACATGTAGCTATTTAAGCCTGCAACACAGATTCTGCTCCAGGAGATATTAATAACAAGTGGCTATTTAAGCCTGCAATACAGATTCTGCTCCAGCAGATATTAATAACAAGTGGCTTTTTAAGCCTGCAACACAGATTCTGCTCCAAGAGATATTAATAACATGTGGCTATTTAAGCCTGCAACACAGATTCTGCTCCAGGAGATAATAATAACAAGTGGCTATTTAAGCCTGCAACACAGATTCTGCTCCAAGAGATATTAATAACAAGTGGCTATTTAAGCCTGCAACACAGATTCTTCTCCTGGAGATATAAAAAACATGTGGCTATTTAAGCCTGCAACACAGATTCTGCTCCAGGAGATATTAATAACAAGTGGCTATTTAAGCCTGCAATACAGATTCTGCTCCAGGAGATATTATTAACAAGTGGCTATTTAAGCCTGCAACATAGATTCTGCTCCAGGAGATATTAATAACAAGTGGCTATTTAAGCCTGCAACACAGATTCTGCTCCAGCAGATATTAATAACAAGTGGCTATTTAAGCCTGCAATACAGATTCTGCTCCAGGAGATATTAATAACAAGTGGCTATTTAAGCCTGAAACACAGATTCTGCTCCAGGGAATATTAATAACAAGTGGCTATTTAAGCCTGCAACACAGATTCTGTATGCTAGAGGAGATAATAATAACAAGTGGCTATTTAAGCCTGCAACACAGATTCTGCTCCAAGAGATATTAAAAACATGTAGCTATTTAAGCCTGCAACACAGATTCTGCTCCAGGAGATATTAATAACAAGTGGCTATTTAAGCCTGCAATACAGATTCTGCTCCAGGAGATATTAATAACAAGTGGCTATTTAAGCCTGAAACACAGATTCTGCTCCAAGAGATATTAATAACATGTGGCTATTTAAGCCTGCAACACTGATTCTGCTCCTGGAGATATTAAAAACATGTGGCTATTTAAGCCTGCAACACAGATTCTGCTCCAGGAGATATTATTAACAAGTGGCTATTTAAGCCTGCATTACAGATTCTGCTCCAGGAGATATTAATAACAAGTGGCTATTTAAGCCTGCAACACAGATTCTGCTCCAGCAGATATTAATAACAAGTGGCTAGTTAAGCCTGCAACATAGATTCTGCTCCAGGAGATATTAATAACAAGTGGCTATTTAAGCCTGCAACACAGATTCTGCTCCAGCAGATATTAATAACAAGTGGCTATTTAAGCCTGCAACACAGATTCTGCTCCAGCAGATATTAATAACAAGTGGCTATTTAAGCCTGCAACACAGATTCTGCTCCAGCAGATATTAATAACAAGTGGCTATTTAAGCCTGCAACACAGATTCTGCTCCAGGAGATATTAATAACAAGTGGCTATTTAAGCCTGCAACACAGATTCTAAATTACAGTATACAGATACTACGTCTAGTTCTTTCCCCTAAGGAAAGCAATAAACCAGCCGCAACAACTAACGCTCTCTTCCTCTTCCTCCTCTTCCTCCGCTTCCACCTTCATCCCTTGCCTCTCCTCGTTAAGCTGTTCCACCTGTTCTGGCGTTAAAGAACGTCGTGTGTTGGACTCGCGTTGAATTCTAATTACAGTGGCAGGTTTGTTCTCCCTTTCTGGAATGTACTCCACTTCATCGACACTCGACCATGAAATTATAGGACTAGGCACTTTAACGAAGTCATCTTCATCACCATAAATAATTGGAAATTCCTTTCTACTCCGCACAAAGTTTCCGTCGTCATCATCATCGTCACCATCATCATCGTAATCATGAGAAGCAGCAGCAGCAACAGCAACTTCCATCGGCTCTTCTTTAATATTTACAACGGACTCTTGCCCTACCTCCGACACAGCCTGTTCACCACTTGACTCAGCTGCTGTCAGCTCAACGGGAGCCGTGGTCGCCGTCGCTACCTGGTCACTTTGAGCGGGTGAAGCAGGAGGAATTGTGGTGAGATCAGTGGTTGCGCTAGTCGTCCTAACTGAAATACGTAAGATGGAAGGGAGGGTGGCAGAGGGGTCATCACGGGGTTGGACTTCCGGTGTGTCTACAGTTGGTACAACACGACGGGATTTGGTTTTATTTAGCAGTTGGCGCCAGCAACTGGCTGAAGCGCCACCGCGAGTCTCAATTAACGGGGAGATTACTGGTGCTAGAACACTAGCAGTAGTGACATGAGCGGCTGCCTCGCTCGTCTCTCCCACAGTGGGTGCAGCTTCATTTGACGTAGCCTGCCGTGTTTTACGGCGTTGGAACTGGCGTACGCCCATTAATAAAAAATCAAATTAAAATCTATGCCCTAAAAATAGAAATACTAGCCTATACTAATCGCCTAATGCAAATCAAATATTAGCCTTGTAGCAGCTTTCGCTACACAGCTAACCTAAATAGCCTACACAATAATACTAGAAATAACTTTTAGTAACACATTTTAAATAAAGGAATAGGAAAAGAGCAAGACGAAGAAGAATTAGAAAAATTGCGTCATACACTCGATAGAGCTCTACAACGCGAAGATAATAGAATACTAATTTTGCTAGAAGCAAATCTCATACCATTCTCTTACCAAAACAAACGCACAAAGGACCGTAAAAAGGCACGTGACCATAGAGAACGCTGAAGGTCACCGTGGCAACGTGACGTCATTAACAAACGCTGACTTAGAACCGGAAGTGCCACCAAAGACATGTAAAACTGTTTTGGGTAAAATTTAGAATTTTATCTAATTAGAACCTAATTAGTTTAGTCACTGTAGTCTGTAGGATATATTAAAATTGAATAACACTGTAGTTGGTATTGATGACTACGAGGAACATCAGGGAAGAACAATCATTATTGAACAATATTATGAGTCAATAATTACATGTAGGCTGCTGCACGCCACGCTTCTAATGTTTATGAATGCCAATGAATTTTAGGCAGGTCATTGCAATTGGGAGGTCAATGGTCAAAAATTAATAAGCATTCATTTTGTCGGTTACCATTCCGATTAGTTGCCGCGACACATGGTAACGCCGCCATTGCATAGAGTTGAGCAGCTTCAACCCTGTCACTTGTCGTCGCTCTACGCAACTTCGTCCAGAGACTGATCATCCATCCATCTATCCATGCCACGGCTGTCAACATTGGTTGGTTGGTTCTACACGTCGTGTGCGTGGTTCCCCGCCATTGCTGGCTCTTTCAGCCTATATTACGCATTATTTTGCTAATTGGTGTAGAGGCCTATTATTTTACTTTGTTGAAATGACATCTAACATCATAATAGGATTACAGACCAGCGCAAAGAGCATCTTTGATTAGTAAAGAGGCGCTATGTAAATTATCGGAGCGAATGGATGGATGAATAAGCTACTCCGAGGCGCTCCTATTCCAACCTTACCTGATTATTATCTTGACATAGCTTGTCTCTAAGTAGCCTACTATAAGTTCATAACCATGATATTCTTGAATAATTTTCCCGTTGACTCTCCTACATGACCCTCGTCGATCGCTTCTGTTTTACCCAAGTATAGGCTAGGGCGGCTAGGCTACTTGAAGGAATTCTTTTCTTCGTTGTTTCATTTATAGTTTGGTCCTGAGCATAAGAGTGAGTGAGTTTTATTCGAGCGATGCAATTATAATTATGGCTATGGTTAGGTTCTTCATAAGAATGTATGATGGGTCATTATAATATTATGACAGTTTGACTCTTCCATATTGCAGCAATGCAAAAATCAGAGTCTAACAGTTATAGGGCCTAAGATAATGTTCTTGATAATAGGCCTAATAGTAGTAGCCTAATAGAAGCTCTTCGTTTTTTAGTTTCACACTCACACGGAAGTACGATTACAATAATTTGTTGTGGGGCGCGGTGGTCTAGTGGTGGTGTCGTTGCCTTGGAGTCGGAAGGTCCGAGGTTCGAATCCACCTCCCCGCGTAAGGACCTTGGGCAAGTCCTTCACTTACAATTCCTCAGCGCTTCGGCGTGAAACTCCGATGCAGTGTCCGCTCTGCATCGGGAGCGCCTCTGAGTGAAGAGAGCTTGAAGGGGCGCTATAACAAGTGCACATACATACATACATACATACATACATACATACATACATACATACAATAATTATTATTCATAGTGTGAACGGATGATCAGTGATGGTAAGTTATTTCATGAGTCGAATTTAACTGTTTGGCAGCCATGAAAGACGTTTGTCGCGTTCTGTGTCTCATTTTATACAAAGTGCGCAGTTGAATAATACTTGTCAAGCATGCAGTTACAGCTGGTAGCCTAAATATGTTTGGTAGGCTATAATTTTTGGGTTGTTATCTCGACTCGACTAATTGTATGCGATTTCTTTCATTCATTCGTTTCTCAAGCGCCTATGCAGGGACTACTGTCACTACTCAGAAGCGCTCCAGACTCTAGCACGGCAAAAGCACAGTTTTTAGTTGAATAAAGTATGCTGCAGTAAGAGCTCCAGAAACAAAAGTAGCGCCCATATCGACCCGGACGTCCTTGGGTTATGCCATTGATGGCCATCTTTCCCTCTCCCACGCAGCCCAATCCTCGCACTGACAAAGTCTGATTGAGAGCACATCGTAATGATTGGTGTTTGATTTTACTGCATTATATGTTACAGATACATCTCTTATGAGTAAGTACATGTAAGTAGATTAGTCAACTGTATTTTAGTTGGGAATAATCAAAGCAAGTGAGACGACATGGGCTCCAGCAAATATGGGGCAGGGGGGCAAGAGGTTCACTTGCCCACCCTAGAAAATTGACTTATATTTTTAACTACTACTTCGGATTTTAATATTTATTTGCATTAAAACGCTGATGACGACACAGAGGCTAAACTGATGAATTAGGAACTAGCTGTATATTGGGGAAAAACTAAGTTCTGTAGTTCAATAATACAATACAAAACAATACAACTGAAATTTGATAATGCCCTTCTTACAAAGCTCAGAAGTGCAGGTTCCTGCTTTGAATTTCTCAGGCTCTTGCTAAGAATTTAATTGTGTTTTGCCCTCTCTTGCAAAAACTTCCGTGCGAGACGATATTGTGAAGTTGCGATGTTGATTAGAGTGACTGATTGTTCAATACAAGTAGGCCTAGGCTGCCAGTTATAACTATGAGCGTTGCCACACTAAAAAATAAAATAAAACAACTTGGAGTGTAAAAACCCAAGATCTTGTAGAAAAACCCCAAGGAGTGATAACTATTGTGACTTAGTTGCAGTTTAACGACGACATTACGCAGAATGATTACAACTCAAGGTAGGCTATAATCAGATAATCACGTCCACAAGATAATAACAGAAGTATAATTTTACTGAATATTTCTCATTTTACCAACGCCATCTGCCGAACGTAAGAGACAAAGACAAACTAATCCATGGCACCAGCTTATCCACGAGCAGTTGAGTCGACCTTTGGGTGTGTAGAGCGGGAGGCGGTTGAGCGTCCGTGAACTCTTCGTGCAAGAGAGTTACCGTTACCGTTCGGGACTCTATTGCAGAGGACTGACTGAGTCTTAGTCGTGAAAATCTTGTGTAGCCTACGTCCATTTCACTCTCAGCAATTCCGTTTCTAAGCTTAATGATAGAGGTTAGTTCAGGTTGTGAATATCCAAATGGAATTAAATATTTTCTACTTTGCAAACATAATTATTCGTGAACATTTCTTCATAAATGTAATTATTTGATTGCTTTTCTAATGCAAACCAAATTTGAACTTTTCTGGAAACCGCGCTCATCACCAAAAAACTATGGACACAGCTCTATGCATTGAGTTTCCAATCCTGTTACAGACCTACATAAACTGATTTTGCCATTACCCTATACGGGCCTCACACGTAATCGTAATCGTGATTGTAATCGTAATCTCCAAATTTCTAAGGCGTCACTCGAAAGCTAAGCGCAGAACACCGGCTCTTTCATGCACGAGCCCTGTAACAGGGCTGGAAACTCAATGCATAAAGCTGTGTCTTAAAGACTTAAACCAAACTTCTTACGTAACCTCCCAATCTCCAGTCTTATCCTACATTCTGCAGCCGCTTCTTTGTCTGTGCTGGGTTTTGGATGATTGAAAGGAAATGAACAGAAATACAGAATTATTGTCAAAACTAGGAACATCAGCTTCCCAAATCTGGAAATTCCACGAAGCAGAGAACTCGCAAGTCACAAGTGACCGATAGAATAAATAAGTTTAATTATGCATATTAGCTCGTCTAATATTCTATGGTTATGCCAAATATTTAAAGGGGGTGGATTGCTTAGTACTCAGTGTTCTCAATGGTTCAGTAGAACATACACTTTATATGACACATATATATTATTTACTTTATTTCACCATTTCTATAGCACCCCTTCAAGCTTCACTACTCAGAGGCGCTCCCGAATACAGCGCGGACACTGCATCGGAATCTCACGTCGAAGCTCCTGAGTAATTGCGAGTGAAAGACTTGCTCAAGGTCCCAACGCGGCGGCTTGAGGTGAACTCGAACCTGCAACCCTCCGGCTGCAAAGCGACGAACATACCTACTACACCACCGCACCTCCACGACATATGGCTATCACCTATGGTTGATTGTGCATAGTGCTGCCACCTGGGTTTCGTTGATTGAATGTCGACTATAACTGGTTGAAGGGGACCAAATGAAACGACGATTACAACTTGGTCCGAATTCAGCCAGCTATGGACAGACATCTCAAGTCTTCTTATGTTGGTATATACAGTATGTATGTATGTATGTATGTATGTATGTATGTATGTATGTATGTATGTATGTATGTATGTATGTATGTATGTATGTATGTATGTATGTATGTATGTATGTATGTATGTATGTATGTATGTATGTATGTATGTATGTATGTATGTATGTATGTATGTATGTATGTATGCATGTATGCATGTATGCATGCATGGAAGAGATGACTGGGCGAGTTAATCAGAAGTCGCCCATTTCTTCACCAAGAACTGTGAAAGATGAAGAACTGAAGAACTGTGAAGAATCGGTTCTTCTCAGAATTATTTCGTCGGCATCGAAGTCAGACGTCTGCGAAACAAAACAAAACAATAGACAATGGCCATTATTTAACACGTTTTTGCAAGAAGTCATTATATTATTATCACCTTACGAAGAATCGTTCGATATGAATGGTGCATTTAACGCTCACGTAATTGACTTGTACGGTGTCATGTATAGAAGCACTGGTCAATGGTCTTTAGCTGTCATCATCGTCATGCAGGGTGATTGATTATTTGCAAAAGTAGTAAAGCCTAATAACAATAACTACCATCATCTTCAAGTGGATGGCTGATTGTGGTGCATGGGAGTCAGAACGATAAGAAGCAAAACATGCCAGAGTTGTTTATATTATGTTATCGTCGAAATGTGGTTTCGAGGTTAAAGACTTAAAGGAATCGCCTGGACATTCAGAATCTGTAAAATATGTAAGAACAATTTCAACGCACAGTACAGCAACATAAAATATTTGTACATTTACTATTGCTATGATTCGTTCGTTAGATCACGTCAGCTAATTAAAGTTATGCCATACTTCTACAAAATAAGACAATAGCCTATCCGGTTTGTTAAAATAATCCATGCAGTCAGCTAGTGTTGACCGAAACATGGGTGGAGAGTGGAGGCCTGGGGCATGGAGGACAATTCCGCAGAAATGTGTAGTGGGAAAATAAGTGTTTATAACTCCAATATTTCATAAATATCATTATAAATTTTTACAGTGTTATCTGCTGAGAGAAAGAGAAAGGGTCAGACAGACAGACAAACAAACAGACGGAGCGAGAGAAAGACAGAGAGAGAGACATAGAGGAGAAGAGAGAGAGAGAGAGATAGAGAGAGAGAGAAAAAGACAGAGAGAGAGAGATAGAGAGAGAGAGAGAGAGAGAGAGAGAGAGAGAGAGAGAGAGAAGAGAGAGAGAGAGAGAGAGAGAGAGAGAGAGAAGAAGAAGAAGAAGAAGAAGAAGAAGAAGAAGAAGAAGAAGAAGAAGAAGAAGAAGAAACATGCATATATCGTATACACACAGACAGAAGGCAGACAGAAAGATGAACAGGCGGAAAGACAGACAAAGAGACAGACAGATAGGCAAACAGAGCTGTGGCCCCGACATTACATGCAGTTTGTCGCTGCCACAGTTTCGCAAGCGTCTGACGCTTGCGTTATTCAACTTTCAATGGATCTGGAACTCCACAGATGACACATCTGATGATGAGTTCGTTCTTGGCGCTTTATAAATCAATCAATCGATCAGAATTTGTATAGCGCCCCTTCAAGATTCCTACTCGGTGTCGCTCCCGGTCCAGGTCACGCGAAAAAAGCAGCTTTCAACAGTTGGTGAAACTGAGAACAATATGGGAAGCGTCGTAGGCTATGGTTAAGGCCTTAAGGGATGGACGCCCACTCAAGGTTGGTGGAACTTGGAACGATCACAGAGAAGGATCGGCTTTGCATTGTCGCAGTGCGGGCGAAGGGGTCAATTAAGTCACCTATGTAAATTGCATGTAGGCCTATGAGCAGTTGTTGTAGCGCCCCCTCAAGCTTTCTACTCAGAGGCGCTCCAGACTACAGCGCGGCCACTGAATGGGAGTTTCACGCCGAAGCGCATGATCGAATGCGAGTAAAGGACTCGCTCAGGGTCCCCATACTCGGTGGCTTGAAGTGGATTCGAACCCACAACCTTCCGCTCCAAGGAATCAAACCAACCACTGCACGTGCCACTACAATTGCAAGCATAGCAACTGCTGGGACTGGGACACTGCTCCGGAATTCCACCCCCTCTGGAAAGTGGAAGCCCTCCCACTCCCGAAACGTCCCAACGCATGCTGCACTTGACTGTTCTGTTCGATAACGAATACTTCCATGCAATGGCTTTTTGTAACGCTATTTCTCCGCGGATGCAACAGTCTAACTGGCCCACAAAATGGCACAAAGTAAAACGACGTTGTCTCGTCATTCCTCTGTGCGTACTCTACACGCGATGGTAATGTATAATCCGTCTGGTCACGTGCTGATGGTCACGTGCTGATGACCACGTGATTTACGATTCGGATCGTTAAGTGGACGAAAGCTTCTAGTACTTCAGCGCACGCCAACTGTCATGTCCTGTACGGGATGTAACATCTCATTTGACGAAGGCCATCCATTTTATACTGCATGTGCTGTACATGTATAAGCTTACTCTGCCTACTCTACAGATATATCCGGTAAGCCGCGATTTAGGATTGAACAGAGCTGCAGAGTAGGCTTCAATGATCGAGGCATTTGGCCCACGTTGCAAATGGAAAAGAGCGCCAAAGGCATTTTGTAGTCAGTGGGCCACTATATAGTGTGAGTTTCAGGTGGTAGGCTACACAGTTTTATTGGTAGCCTATAATTATAGTGCTCATATTGAATCACGATGTCTCTGCCTTTGGTGCTGATGGGGGATATTCTTACTAGAAGTTCGTTTCATTTGCATCTAGTTTACGTGATAATTTATTATTATCGTCGTCGTCGTCGTCATCATCGTCGTCGTCATTATCATCATCATCATCATCATCATCATCATCATCATCATCATCATCATCATCATCATCATCATCATCGTCGTCGTCATTATCATCATCATCATCATCATCATCATCATCATCATCATCATCATCACCATCATCACCATCATCATCATCATCATCATCATCACCATCATCACCATCATCATCATCATCATCATCATCATCATCATCATCATCATCATCATCAGCGCTATTGTTATTTATTTATTAATTAATTATTATTATTATTATTACAATAACTTCAACATTTATTGAAAAACCACTCAAGCCGAAAACAAAACAAAAAACAGAAATGTGTTCAATTATTATTATTATTAATAATACTAGGCCTACCACTAGGTCTACTATATGGGCCTACTGCTACTGCTGCTGCTGTTGCTGCTGCTACTACTACTGCTACTACTACTACTAGGCTACTACTACAGTTATTATTATTATTGCTACAACTACTAGGCCTACTGCTATTGCTCCCAATAGGCCACTGATACTGTTGCTGCTATTGCTGTTGTTATTGTTTTTGCTGCTGCTATATTTTTAAATCCGACGTGAGTGTAAACTCTCAGGTGACAAGAATTGTCTGGGGACAGCGAGTGACATCTGGACTGGGACACGTGTCATCCAGTTCTGTGGCAGCATTGGTGACGTCGGTGAACGACGAGAAACGGCGGCAAAACGATGAATTATTAGCAGACGACTTGTTTCGCTCGCGAAAGCCAGGAAATGCGAGTCACGCTCCGACCCAGATACATGATGATGATCGCTGGACCAATGGAATTAATGGGACCAAGGTTTGCGAAGACTAGAGTGACGAGGTCACGTGTTGAGGGAATAGGCCTAGCTGTGGTTAAGACTAACCTCTTTTATAGAAGAAGAAGTATGCTACAGTTGTACGTCTGATCACAGTGCTTAGAAACTAGGGATATAGCATTTTACGAGATGACTAAGTCTAGTATTCGTTGATGTAGTGTTTATTATTATAAAAATCCTTAACATTATTATTTATTATCATCATTATTATTAGTATCAATTGTTTATTTTTTTACTTTTTCAAATCTGATGATTATGATGACGATGATGATGACGATGATGATGATGATGATGATGATGATGATGATGATGATGGTGGCAGTGGTGGCGGTGGTGATGGTGATGGTGGTGGTGATGATGATGATGATGATGATGATGACGACGACTATGACAGCGACGACGACGATGATGACAACAACAACAACGACGATGATCATCCATGGCTTTTAAGCTCCATGTAATCGACGAACACATAATATGGACCTTAGGCGCAACAGTGCCTGGCTCCATCTGTCCGTTTCAACCACCTGTTGCTTAGCTGCATCAGCTGCAGCAGCTGCAGCCTCCAATAAGAAGATTTCCATCTGACCCGGGATGCATATTGCACAGTGGATATGGATGCGGCAGATGAGGATGACATTATTCAGTCAATCAATCGGTCAATCCAAGCAATCAATCAGTTGATCATTCTGCCAATCAAAAGCTATATTTAGTCATCATCTGATAGATGGATGGGAAGCCAATACTCGCCGTCCCATTGGACATCTGCAGTATATGCCGCATGCGACCACTGTAGGTTATACAATATATACACACACAGTTTCAAAGCTACGGCCTCCATAGACACGCAGACTGACTGACTGACTGACTGACTGACTGACTGGCTGGCTGGCTGATTGAATGAATGAATGACTGACTGGATGATTGATTGACTGACTGACTGGCTGGCTGGCTGATTGAATGAATGAATGACTGACTGGATGATTGACTGACTGACTGACTGACTGGCTGGCTGGCTGATTGAATGAATGAATGACTGACTGGATGATTGACTGACTGACTGACTGGCTGGCTGGCTGATTGAATGAATGAATGACTGACTGGATGATTGACTGACTGGCTGGCTGGCTGATTGAATGAATGAATGACTGACTGGATGATTGACTGACCTGACTGACTGACTGACTGACTGGCTGGGTGACTGGTTGGTTGGCTGACTGGCTGACTGACTGATTGATTGACTGGCTGACTTACTGACTGACTGATTGATTGACTGACTGACTGACTGACTGACTGACTGACTGACTGGCTGGCTGGCTGACTGCATGACTGAATGAATGAATGATTGATTGAATGATTGACTGATGGACTATCTGTTTGTTTGATTGACTGATTTAATTGAATGCATAGATTAATAATAGGCCCTACAGGTCAAACTCGTCAAGACCTGTTCCTAGAATTAAATTTTTTAAACGAATGCATGCTTCAGCGATCCTGCAATCAATGAACTTCAATGATCAATGACAAAAACATCAATTTTACTACAGAACACGAAGTTATGACTTCTCAATTTCTGATATTACACAATAAATAAATTTTATTGATTTGAAAGAATGAACTGCTGTCTGCGTTGACACAAGGTGGCGTGACCTTCGATTGACCAACCACGTATGTACTAACCATGGTTAATTTGCTTAAGTTAACTCGTCATGCTACATCGGGTCAATAAAGACGAGAGGACAGATTTATTGGTTGATGGTTAATGAAGGAAGACGCATACAGACAGACAGACAGACAGACAGACAGACAGACAGACAGACAGACAGACAGACAGACAGACAGACAGACGGTCAGACAGACAGACAGACAGACAGACATAATATACATACAGACAGACGGTCTGACATACATGTAGATAGATAAACAAAGAGATAAATAGATTGGCAGGCAGATGAACGGACAGGCAGAGAGGCAGACATAATATGCATATAATATGCATGCATACATACATAGCATACATACATGCATACATACATACATACATGCAAATATACACACATACATACATACACACATACATACATACATACACACACATACATACATACATACAATGTACATACATACATATTACATACATACATACATACATACATACATACATACATACATACATACATACATACATACATACATACATACATACATACATACATACATACATACATACATACTTACATACATACATACATACATACTTACATACATACATACATACATACATACATACATACATACATACATACATACACACATACATACATACATACATCCATACATACATACACACATACACACATCCATGCATACACACACATACATACATACATACACACAGACATGCAAACGGACGACTAAGCAGACAATGCACATACAGTATATACAGCGCATGGGAGACGATATTAGGGTCTAGGGAAATGATGCAGCGAAAACTCTCGCAGCAGCATCGGCGGCAGCGCTCTATGTAAACACTGGATCCACACGAGGGAGCGATT
>CAMAOG010000047.1:0-38266 GCA_945859605.1 Lumbricus rubellus | reverse complement strand
TCGTGAATAAACTGATGCCCTTAACCCTCGTCAATAAACTGATGCCCTTAACCCTCGTGAATAAACTGATGCCCTTAACCCTCGTCAATAAAGTGATGCCCTTAACTCTCGTGAATAAACTGATGCCCTTAACCCTCTTGAATAAACTAGTGCCCTGAACCCTCGTCAATAAACTGATGCCCTTAATCCACGTGAATACACTGAGGCCCTTAACCCTCGTCAATAAACTGGTGCCCTTAACCCTCGTCAATAAACTGATGCCCTTAACCCTCATGAATAAACTAGTGCCCTTAACCCTCGTCGATAAACTGATGCCCTTAATCCTCGTGAATAAACTGATGCCCTTAATCCTCGTGAATACACTGAGGCCCTTAATCCTCGTGAATAAACTGATGCCCTTAATCCTCGTGAATACACTGAGGCCCTTAATCCTCGTCAATAAACTGATGCCCTTATCTCTCGTCAATAAACTGATCCCCTTAATCCTCGTGAATAACTGATGCCCTTAACCCTCGTGAATAAACTGATGCCCTTAACCCTCGTGAATAAACTGAGGCTCTTAACCCTCATGAATGAACTGAGGCTCTTAACCCACGTGAATAAACTGATGCCATCATCGCTCATGAATAAACTGATGCCCTTAACCCTCGTGAATGAACTAGTGCCCTTAATCCTCGTGAATAAACTGATGCCCTTAATCCTCGTGAATAAACTGATGATCTTACCCTCGTGAATAAACTGATGCCCTTAACCCTCGTGAATAAACTAGTGCCCTTAACCCTCGTCAATAAACTGATGCCTTTAACCCTCGTGAATAAACTAGTGCCCTTAACCCTCGTCAATAAACTGATGCCCTTAGTCCTCGTTAATAAACTGATGATCTTAACCCTCGTGAATAAACTGATGATCTTAACCCTCGTGAATAAACTGATGCCCTTAACCCTCGTGAATAAACTAGTGCCCTTAACCCTCGTCAATAAACTGATGCCCTTAACCCTCGTGAATAAACTAGTGCCCTTAACCCTCGTCAATAAACTGATGCCCTTAATCCTCGTTAATAAACTGATGCCCTTAACCCTCGTGAATAAACTAATGCCTTTAATCCTCGTGAATAAACTGAGGCCCTTAACCCTCGTGAATAAACTAGCGCCCTTAACCCTCATCAATAAACTGATGCCCTTAACTCTCGTGAATAAACTGATTCCCTTAACCCTCGTGAACAAACTAGTGTCCTTAACCCTCATGAATAAACTAATGCCCTTAACCCTCGTCAATAAACTGATGCCCTTAACCCTCGTGAATAAACTAGTGCCCTTAACCCTCGTCAATAAACTGATGTCCTTATTCCTGGTGAATACACTGAGGCCCTTAACCCTCGTCAATAAACTGGTGCCCTTAACCCTCGTCAATAAACTGATGCCCTTAATCCTCGTGAATAACTGATGCCCTTAACCCTCGTGAATAAACTGATGCCCTTAACCCTCGTCAATAAACTGATGCCCTTAACCCTCGTGAATAAACTGATGCCCTTAACCCTCGTCAATAAACTGATGCCCTTAACTCTCGTGAATAAACTGATGCCCTTAACCCTCTTGAATAAACTAGTGCCCTGAACCCTCGTCAATAAACTGATGCCCTTAATCCACGTGAATACACTGAGGCCCTTAACCCTCGTCAATAAACTGGTGCCCTTAACCCTCGTCAATAAACTGATGCCCTTAACCCTCATGAATAAACTAGTGCCCTTAACCCTCGTCAATAAACTGATGCCCTTAATCCTCGTGAATAAACTGATGCCCTTAATCCTCGTGAATACACTGAGGCCCTTAATCCTCGTGAATAAACTGATGCCCTTAATCCTCGTGAATACACTGAGGCCCTTAATCCTCGTCAATAAACTGATGCCCTTATCTCTCGTCAATAAACTGATGCCCTTAACCCTCATGAATAAACTAGTGCCCTTAACCCTCGTCAATAAACTGATGCCCTTAATCCTCGTGAATAAACTGAGGCCCTTAACCCTCGTGAATAAACTAGCGCCCTTAACCCTCATCAATAAACTGATGCCCTTAATCCTCGTGAATAAACTGATGCCCTTAACCCTCGTAAATAAACTGATGCCCTTAACCCTCGTGAATAAACTGATGCCCTTAACTCTCGTGAATAAACTGATTCCCTTAACCCTCGTGAACAAACTAGTGCCCTTAACCCTCATGAATAAACTAATGCCCTTAACCCTCGTGAACAAACTGAGGCTCTTAACCCTCGTCAATAAACTGATGCCCTTAACCCTCGTCAATAAACTGATGCCCTTAACCCTCGTGAACAAACTGATGCCCTTAACCCTCGTGAATAAACTTAGGCTCTTAGCGCTAGATAGACAGCTAGAGATAGATATATATTACAATAAAATCAATGTTAATATACATTAAATAATTTCTTAAATACCATTTTTCTAGATGCAATGCTCCTCTGGCATGCGGAAAAGGAATCTGCTTTAGTAGCAAGACAGCAGGATTTGTCTGTGCCACCACCACCTACAACAAAAACAACAATAATAACAGCTATTTAAGAGCATTAGAGCACATGATCATGGGTAAGAAATTATTGTAATAATTAGCAATAAAAGTAGTGCTAGTAGCAGTAGTAGCAGTATTTTCACTAACATTGCAGAGTATGCGACCTGAATTTCCTGACATTCAACAACAGCTCCTAGCATAGTTTTTACACCCCAAGGTATCGGAGGCACCTTGGGTAAATAATAATAATTATAATAATAATAATTACTCTCATAACAGATATAGGTCGTTACTTAACAAAGGCGACAGACGATTTGAGAGAAACTACATTCCTTTTCCAGAGATTATCAGTACTGATAAATCACTTCCATGCTGTGGCTTTCTTGGGTTCTTTCGCCAATCGCAATGCCCGATTGCCATAACAATGAACATAGTAATAATCTATATTAATAAAGAGAGGATTCTGTCTGTCTGTCTGTGTGTCTGTCTGTGTGTTTGACCGGAATGCATTTCGACAGTTTTTGACCTTTTCACTCCAAACCTTCACTACTCTCTCCGTCTCGGCGTCGGACACCCAGTGGAGGGGTTGGCGATTCTCTATAACCATGGGGGCCAGGGTGGGGGGCGAAACCCCCCAAATTTTTTCCAATAAAACGCAGCTATTGATTTCAAACTTTGCACCTAGACAGAGGGCCATCGGAACCACCCAGTGGAGTTGTTGGCGAATCTCCCCCACCATGGGGGCCACGGTGGGGGCGAAAACCCTAAGTTTATTAAACACCTTTTAAAACGCTTGCATGGTCATTATATAAACGCAGCTGATGTAAATGATCTTCCAATCCGCCTGGATGTAAAGTTTTACTATAATTATAGTCAACTAGCTGAACCCGGCCACGCGTTGCTGTGGCTGAAAAGAGCATTCAACCATCCCTCCCTACCTCCCACTCCCCAACCCCTCACCCACCCCTCCCCTTCCCTCTGCCAACCCTCCCCCTTCGCCTGCCCCTCTCCTCTCCTTCCCTCTCCCTCCCCTACCCTCCCCCTCCCCTCCCTCTCCAACCCCTCCCCCAACCCCCTACCCCTCCCCCTCCCCTCCCACGTCCATCGCTCCCCTACGCTCCCTCCCCACCCTCTTCGTCCCAGAAAACCCTAATTTCACGGGTGGCGTACAGGTGGAGAGGTCAGAGTGTGGTGGGGTGTTGTCGGGTGGGTGAGTTTGGGGTGTGTTGGTGGAGGGTGTGGGGTGGGGTGGGAGCTGGCTTGGGCTGGAAGTTCGGGTGGTGGGGTGGAGGGTAGGGGTGAGTGTAGGATGGGTGGAGGTGGTAGGTGGAGGGCGGAAGGGGTGGGATGGGGCGGGTGAACGAAGTGGGGTGGACGGGGTGGGGTGGGGTTCGGGGGTGGAGGTGGGAATGTGGTGAGAGTGTGGGGTGGAGGTGGGGTGGAGGAGTGGAGGTGGGGTGAAGGTGGGGGTGTGGTGAGGGTGGGGGTGGGGTGAGGTGGAGGGGTGGAGGTGTGAAGCGGGGCGGGTGGAGGGGTGGGTGGGGTGGGGTGGGGGCTTTGGGGTGGAGGTGGGGGTGTGGTGAGGATGGGGTGGAGGTGGCGTGGAGAAGTGAAGCGGGGGCGGATGGAAGGGGGTGGGGTGTACGGGGTGGGGTGGAGGTGTGGTGTGGGTGGGTGAAAAGGGTGGCATGGGGCGGGTGAACGGGGTGTGGTGAGGGTGGGGAGTGGGGTGAGGTGGAGGGGTGGAGGTGTGAAGCGGGGCGGGTGCAGGGTGTGGGTGAGGTGGGGTGCTTTGGGGTGGAGGTGGGGGTGTGGTGAGGATGGGGTGGAGGGGTGAAGCGGGAACGGATGGAAGGGGTGGTGTACGGGGTTGGGTGGAGGTGGGGTGTGGTTTGGTTGTGGCCTGAGCGGGTCTAATCCTAAATTTCCCGGGCAACGCCGGGTACCCCAGCTAGTAATAATAATAATAATAACACTGATTGCACCAACAGCAACAATGCCTTCAATAGATCCAATAACACCATGACCACAAACCCATTCGTCAATATTATAGAAGTAGAAGAGCACCATCAATGATATAGTTGTGAACTTTACACCTTGGTTACCAGTCGCTCAGTGTCATCAATTGATACTTATTCATACTACAATGGTGCTTCATAAATGCATAACATTAATGAAGGCTATACCAACAATCTTTGGTTAAAAATGAGATACTAACGATGCTTTCAAAGATGTAACCACACAAAGTTATGGCCATCAACTTGTACAGCATTCTCAATTGCCAGAGTTCGTACAACACCTCGACAAACAAAACTATTTTCAGTTAGTCAAATCACAGAACCTATGCAATGCCATGGCAATAATGAATATCAATAGTGACTCCTCCCCTCCATCAGTTCTTTCCGGTGAGCTCTCATCGTCCTTTTCTCATCCCAAAACCTGCCTTTTTTCTCACGGTTGCACACACTGGGAGCGCGTCTGAAAGGCTCTTGCTGGGAGAAGTGCTTTATAAATAGCCAGATACAATACAATCTCTATAAGCACGTTACTTAGCATTGCACAAATATTTTAAAGAATTCATTGCAAGTGCAATTATAGATTAGTAAAGCACTGCAGTGACAGGAACTATACACGTATACATGTTGCTCGCTGTGCTAGACAAATGCAATTTACTGTTATTATGCATCTATGAATAGCGAAACTAAATGAAAAACATTCTAAGTAGGTTTACAAAGTGCTGCATATATAAAGAATTATTAAGATGGGGAAAACTGACACTGCTGAGACATCAAGAAGAGACACAATACTGGTGACAGGCTCGGATATACATACAGATCCAAACAAAACTATGGCGAAAAGTTCAAGAAAATGTCTAGATCCAATGTGGTTACGTGCATCATAGCAAAACAAATCGAACGGAAATTAAAAGGGTTTTGTAGCAAGATAACAGATAATGTTCCACCGCCGCCACAAGATAGTGGCGCTGAATAAATGCATAAAAATAAATGTTGATGTCAATACCAATAATAAGCAATAAATATGAAATACCTACGACGCATGTCCATAATGCAACAGTTGCTGTGGCATGTTTGACAGGTGCTGTCACCCTTCTAAAATTCCAGATTTTTTAAAATCTGAATCGAGTCCTAAAAACAAAATGATTTCATTCAGTTAATTCCCAGAACATACAAAACACTAGATTGCAAGCTAAATCAGTTGAATTAAATGTTTTAATAGATTTTTAAAGATTATTCTTTCCTTTCATATGTAACGAAACCAAACAAAAAACAACATACTTTTGTAGTCAGAAAACGAAAACTGACTGTCACCACCCCCAGAGCCACCAACAACAGTACTAATAATAGTACAAGCAATGGAAGGCTAGAACAGCAATCCATTAAGCCAGCCCTCCCTTAAGCCCAGCAGAAATTGGTAAAAAGTGATAAAAAAATAACTAACAATATCAGTACTTAGTAATATAATATTAATAATAACAATAACACCACCACCAGCTACGTTGCATCTAATAATTAGACTAACAGCAATACAACCGGCACCACGACCACCAACACAACACAAACAACAACATCGTGACCTCCACAAATAACAATATTTATAAATAGAAGAGCACTTCATCAGTGCAGCAATTATGGGGTTATGGGTAATAAATGTCAGGAAATATCATTTCTCAGCCTCTGCAAAAGTCTGCATACAAGGGTAAATGATCAATCTTCTCTTAAATAGTATACGGTCAGTGTACTCTTTATAGTCAAATTAAATAGCGGTACACACAAGCCACAAATCTTAATAAAAGATTCTGCCACTACAAAGAATCATAAATAATAATAACGGCAACAATAATAGTAATAATGATAATAATAATAATAATAAATTATAATAATAATAATAATAATAATAATAATAATAATAATAATAATAATACACAAAACCAGCTACAAGCATAATTTTTTGAAATCTCGAGCGATCCTAGGTACGTCGGGTAAAAATAATAATATCAGCTCCGTAACAATAACAATGGTTGCTAAACCTGGGACGAGGCCTGATTTCTATGAGATTCGTTTTTAAGTCCTAAAATAATTTTTCCTCAGGAATCATTAAAATCTCTTGAAAAAACAATAACAATGATACTTTTATTTAAAAAAATAAAATACTATGCTCCAAATTGCAATGGTTAGCACATCAGACCTTAATAGGTCAGGGCTAAAATCCATACGTAGCCAAAAAACTTGTTCAAGTTTTCAGTTCCCGCACAACCCCTGGTCAACTTAGATGAAACGAGTACACTGTCAATTTAAAGAAATTAATTTAATTAAATTAATAATATTAATAATAATAAAGTAGATACTTTAAATGCAGTAGTAAGCACACTGGACTGTCGAATATTAGGTTAGTGCTCAAGCCTTTACATAGCCAAAAAAAATAACTTGTTCCAGATTTCTATTCTTTCCGAAGCCCTTGCCAAGTCTGATAAAATGCGTACACTGTTGGTGGGTAGATGAGAGGGTGAGGGAGAGAATTGGACACCTGCCCCGTATGCCAAGGCTGACAAAGCTGAAGAAATTTGTACGAGCATTGACCAGTTCAAAACCTACCTTAACGAATTAATGACAAAGTGCCTGACTAAACAAATTCTACATATACTTTGACTAAAACTTGTATTTTTATTTCCACAATTTAATTGAACTGATCAGACAATTAGCTACTCAAATACCGTAATCATGTGCAACTAGTGACTCACTAACTCACATGGCGGAAGAATTTGACAGGATAGAGCACAGACTGATTTGTCCGTTTCCACCAAGGACAAAGTCGACGATACCGTAGAACCGTAAAACAATCTCCGTTGAAAATGTTCATACTTTCCAGGAAATTCAAACCAGAATATCACTGAAAACACACGAAAAACACAAAAATTCAATGAATGTGTGGAAATCATTAAAAAACCTCTAAAACAAAATAATATAGCATCAGGGACTGCTTAACAAACGTGGGGGCCCTGTTCAATAAAGCTGTGGGTGCCACAACCTGACAGAAGCACAACAAAATGACACAAAAAAGTTTCGTATTCAAAGACAAACATATATTTTCGCGCTTACGACCAGTAGTTATACCCTGGCTCAAGCTCCATCCTACTTATGTGAGCTTTTTCACCCCCGTCTTCTGACTTTGGTTATGGAAACTGCAATAAGAGCTTCACACATGCGCAAAAGTTGTAGCCTATGTTAAAGCACTAGTATTCGAAAATTTGGCAATTTGTTGTTCAGGTATTTTTAAAATTATAACTAACAATGATGAAAATATATTCCTATTGCATGTGCGGAGCCCCTAAAGTGTGGGCCTCTGTTCGGCCGAAGATGTCGAACATACCATTAATCCGACCCCGAAGCATGCAGTCTTCCATTTAGGCTACATAACTCACGCATGCTTGTAAACCACCATAAAAGACAATTTCCGTGCCCATATTAATTCGCCATACCACAAAATATGGGAATATGTCCTGTGAATTTACGAATAAAATTACCTACTTGTTTAAGTTGATTTATCAGAATTTTCCCGAAATTGATAACCGTTCATGTCATCCGCCATCATAAAAAGGAAGTACTTCCGGCATCTTCGTCCCAGCAAGATCAAGGCTTCCGCACCATCGTTCAATGCAATATAAATTGTATAGCGCAATATCCCCGCATTACTGTAATAAGGCCGAAAAATCATATTGTTACAATTATTGGCCATTCAACCCGATACTGTTACAGTACCAATCATGTATATTTAGCTACCCTCTGGCAATAATGACTAATTTTCATATTAAGAACAGTTAAGCGCCTGACATAGTCAGAGCTGGAGTAGGCAACCAGATAAAAAAAATTATGCAATTAATTCTGTTAGCGTTATTAGCCAACTATGGTTTTCGGTCTCCAATTAATTGCATTAGGCTATCCTTCAAAGTATTTTTGATAGACTTAAATTAACCTAACTTTTCGAAATAAATAAGTTTGCGTGGCAAATATTCTTAAAGAAAATCAATAGGGTCAATTCTCAATTAGGCCTAAATGGAATTGCAACCATCTTCATCGTTAAAAGCAAGTAAGCTTGCTAGAAACCATATTAGAGTGACATGATAAAAAAAAACATTTCTACCATTTCATGTTAAATGGCGATTTCGTATTAACTTAAATATTCATGCACCCAATTACAATGCCAGGTTTTTAACTTTGCTGCACTTAAAAATGACCGTGCATCAGGCGCACGCAGAAACTAAATATTAGAATTAGGCTTATTATAATTATGCTGAAGCCCCAATAACTCCGAGTTGCGACAGGAATCGCATGCAGCATTGTTCACAAGGGAAACGCATATCACAAGATAATATAAAATTATTGGAGACAGGTCAAAGGTTTTATTGAGGCAAGGTAAAGACCTATCTTGATCACGGGCAATAATTAGTCTGAACAGAATCTGCAAAGAGAAAACTAATTCCCGGTCAAGATTAAAAGCGTCAGATTGGCTAAAGGACAGTTTTCAGTTTCTAGCAAAAGACCGGTGCACCTTAATGTGTGGATCCTTTCTTAAGTCACATTTTAGTCATGCATATCGGCGATTACATTAAATTGTTCCTGTCACAATCTTGTTTGCTTATGTAGGCCTATGCGTTCGTCCTATGCTATGTACAGCTCATTAACGTGTCAGATGCTGTGAATGAAAGCTACATGCATTCAAATTAATGTGTTTGCAGTTAAAATTAATTTCAGTTACAAGTTCACAAAATTGAGTGACAAAAGTATATATGAAAACAATTAAAAAAATTATTGTTGGCATGGCATGGGTTTCGAACCCACAACTTCCACTCAAAGGGCGGCATCTCGACCAATGAGCTAAGGTGCACGTGAGTGTAAGCTAAAACTAAAACCGCTATTGAAGCTGCTTGAAGAGAAGCATAATAATCGCTATGTTTTGTTCAATGTCAATTTACCCACCTCTCCGTTATCATAAAAATTATTAGCTAAATGGCACGCACGGTGAATGCGTATTAAAAATCACAGTAATACCCTCACTGAACGCTGGAGTCATTTCAAAGGAGACTAGTGTTATAATTTTGTCTCCAGACTTGCGCGACAGTTTTACCACAATTGTAGGGTCTATTTTTTACAATTAGGCCTATCTAACTCTTAGTTGGTCTAGTACACAAAATTCAGTGACATAAGTAAGTTAAAAGTATATCTGGAAAAATTAAGAAAAAATTTGATTAGTCGCATGGGTTTCGAACCCATGACTTCCCACTCAAAGGGCGGCATCTCGAACAATGAGCTAAAGTGCAGATATGTGTAAACTGATATCAATGCCGCTATTGAAGCTGCTTGTAGAGAACCAAACTAATCGCTAAGTTTTGCTCAATTTAAAGTTGCTGATAGATAGTACAAAAAATTAATAGGTTCATGCTTATCATATGCTCGATTAGCCTAGGCTAGATTTTGCATTTTTAGTCCTCTGTGTGGGAAATCTACAACTTTTATTAGGCCCTTGCGTGGTGACAACGGTTACCGTTTGTTCGGGGTTTTTCCACAATCGGGGTATTAATGCGCAGTCCACACTGTGCAATGCGGCTCTGTGCAATGTTACTAGTTTCTAATAACTAAATTCCACTTATACTTTCACATGTGGACAAATTTAAATAATAAAACTAAATCCTTAGTCACTCGTCATATTTATTTGGTTACTTTAGGACTAAATGTAGCTATTATAAAGCCGAGAACTGAGATCTATTTTTTTCGATGCTGCCATACAAATCTATTCTGTGAGCAAATGTCTCAAAAACGAGTGTTTTACCCTAAAATGAACGGGGGCGTCGCCGCGAAGGGGTTTAGGGGCAACTGGCCGCTTTTTAGCGGGAAATAGACGTACTAAAACGAGTACCCCACCCTTTTTATACGGTTTTTTGGAACAGTGTAGGCCTAATGTGTGTGTCATTATGTCATATTTCCACTGAAGCAGTAGGTGTAATGTTAAGAAGTCATTATGTTATTAGATGGCATCAGAACAATAAAAACGTGTAGATGAAAAATAAGCAGAAAACAAACAGATGAGAGATGATTGTAGAACTATAATACAGGTATAATAGCGAATGAAAAGTAAATGTCTTCTACTACGGCTAGGTGGTCATTCGTTCGAAGGGCGACCTGCCCCCCTTCCTGATTTGACTGAGCGTCTGGGTGGGTGTGTGGCGGGTGCGGCTAGCGACCGAGTATGGCCGGTCTCTTGCACTGACACTTGTTGCCCATCCACGGAGCGAGGCAGCTACAGACAAGGTCGTCACAACATGTGGCGAACTTCAGCTTCGCATTCGGAACGCAGTTGTCTCCCCAGCGAGCGCACCAATCATTCCGTCTGAAAGACAGAGAGAGAGACATGCATCAACGGCTTCTTGTGTGTGTGTGTGTGTGTGTGTGTAGGTGTGTAGGTGTGTAGGTGTGTGTGTGTGTGTATGTGTAAACGTGTGCGCATGCATAGGGGTAGGTGTGTGTGTGTGTGTGTGTGTAGGTGTGTAGGTGTGTGTATGTGTAGATGTGTGTGTCTGTGTGCGTGTGTGTGTGTGTGTGTTGATGCAGGACTGTAGGTGCACTGTGTGTGTAAGTGTGTGTGTGTGTGTGTGTGTGTGTGTGTAAGTGTGTGTGTGTGTAGGTATATGAGCATGTGTGTGTTTAGGTGTGTGTATGTGTGTGTGTGTGTGTAGGTATATGAGCATGTGTGTGTTTAGGTGTGTGTATGTGTGTGTGTGTGTGTGGTGTGTGTGTGTGTGTGTGTGTAGGTGTGTGTAGGTGTGTGTGTGTGTGTGTGTAAGTGTGTGTGTGTGTGTAGGTGTGTGAGCATGTGTGTGTTTAGGTGTGTGTATGTGTGTGTGTGTGTGTGGTGTGTGTGTGTGTGTGTAGGTGTGTGTAGGTGTGTGTGTGTGTGTAGGTATATGAGCATGTGTGTGTTTAGGTGTGTGTATGTGTGTGTGTGTGTGTGGTGTGTGTGTGTATGTGTGTGTGTGTGTGTGGTGTGTGTGTGTGTGTGTAGGTGTGTGTAGGTGTGTGTGTGTGTGTGTAGGTATATGAGCATGTGTGTGTTTAGGTGTGTGTATGTGTGTGTGTGTGTGTGGTGTGTGTGTGTGTGTGTGTAGGTGTGTGTAGATGTGTGTGTGTGTGTGTGTAAGTGTGTGTGTGTGTGTAGGTATATGAGCATGTGTGTGTTTAGGTGTGTGTATGTGCATATGTGTAGATGTAGGTGTGGGTGTGGGTGTGTATATAGCCTACTATAGCTGTGCGTGCAGGTGTAGGTGTACGATTATGAGCATGTGTGTGTGTGTGTGTGTGTGTGTAGGTGTGTGTGTGTGTGTATTTGTGTGTGTGTGTGTGTGTGAAGGTGTATGTAGGTGTGTGTGTGTGCATATGTGTAGATGTAGGTGTGGGTGTGGGTGTGTATATAGCCTACTATAGCTGTGCGTGCAGGTGTACATGTAGGTGTACGATTATATGTGTGTAGGTGTGTATGTGTGCGTGCGTGTAGGGCATATGCGTGTGTGTGTGTGTGTGTGTGTGGGGGTGTGTGTGTGTGTGGGTGTGTGTGTGTGTAGGTGGGTGGGTGTGTGTAGGTGTAGGACTGTTGGTTACTTGGTGTAGGTGTGTGTGTGTGTGTGTCTGTGTGCGCATGTGCGTGCACATAAATACATGTATACATAAATATACATATACATATCTAGTTATCAGATTTGTTACATGTTGGCAATGACTGACTATATCTGTTGCAGCTGATAGCAGTTGTCTGTTTGTCCGAAAATGCAATTAATTTCTCTAATAAATTCCATGAAACGGATATACTTTCGCTGACCCGAGACGCGATCAGAATAACAAAAGAATTATAATGACACCTTTTTGCTGTCATCGGCAGAGGCCAACTGGTGATGTGCTGACTATCATTAAACTTATTAAGGGAATCTATAGCTCGTGCTATGTATGCGGTGTATATATGATTATCCTAACGCAATCCCTTATGAAGTTAATAGTCTATAACCAAAGTACAGGTCCTAACTTACTTTTGCAAAAAGCAGCGAGTAGGCCTATATAGAAATTTTCAATGGCAAAACTTAATCGTCCTGAATTTTATAGATAACATTATAATTAATTATTCTATTTTTGAACATGATGATGAAACGGATCAAAATATAATATAGAATAATGTAATAAGAACATTTTATATAGCGCCGTTATATCGAGCAATTATGTGGTAGGTTCCATTCAACAGTGTAGTAGTTGCCAATTATTCGCGGTTAAGCAAGTCAGTGAGTAAGTAATTACTCTCAGCTGTGCATTAAAGTATAGCGCAGCATAATTAGACTGGCGTTAGATAAGAGCAATTGTTATTTAAAGAGAAAGTAGGCCTACCCGGCTCAGTGTCTTGGTAATCGCGTAGAAACTGGGATTTACTGAGACAAAGAGAGGGATGATGAGAGCCACACACATCTATGTGGAAACTCATCTCAAGCGAGACGACAAGGTTGATTGGTATTGAATAGACACAGCCAGAGTAATCCAGTATGACGCCCTTTTAATCTCTCTGCTCTCCTTCATACTGTTATACCACTCCGTTCGTATAATACTATACCGTTATAGCGAACTGAGCTGACTCGGATTGTCTGCATGGTATCCCACCTATAAGCTACAGTCATCTATTCACGTACTAACTGGACTTGACATTGCGGTCTGCTGTGTCTACTATGGCATGTATATGTATACTATTGTATAGTTGTATAGTTGTATACTTGTATACGCAGCGTTAAACCGTCGTTTGTGTGTCCACGAAGAATGCAAGCAATCTTCATTGCAGCTGAAATTTCTGTAGAGCAATGTATGGCTGCATGCAACCACATAAGCTACATTGCTAAATCAATGCCCTTCTAACAGCAGGAATCTGGTCGTTTTCATTAAACAGCCACATGTATTTGGCGCTATTTATATGTGTATATATATATGTATGTGTGTGTGTGTAAAACTGTATATACTCCTTGTAATATATGGACACGAATTAAACATTTTATGCGTCCATAAGAGACCTCTTACGACGAACATTCTTCGAAGAGTTACGGTTTTGCTTATATAGACGGCAGACGACCATTTGACCTTTTGCTGCTGCACGAATTTTTTGCTGCCACGGTTTATATACGTTCGACATCGGACAGCAGGACGTCCTACAATGTTCCATTAGGTTAAATTGAATTTCTCGATAAATTCTCTTAAATACGGTTTCTGTACACATAGGCTACATGTATAGCCATAGAACAGAACGGAGTGGAGAAGGCTGATCATGACGGTCGCTAGAGTTCCTCGAACTGACGGCACAAGGTGACAAGGCGATAGCCAGTGACTCCTGGTAGGCACAAGTAGCCTACATGTACATGCGTGGATCGATGCATATGGCCATTTGGCCTAGGTTATGCAATTATACAAGCGTGCTTAATATATATATATATATATAAATATATATATATATATATATATTCTCTGGCATCAATCTCACCTGCCAGTATATTATTATATCATATATTCTATAAAAAAAGAATCCAGCAAATTCATTTGTTGATAGTACCGGTACATGATGTGTGAGAAGTGGATGAACTGCATCTCTTTTGATACTTGCATGTCCGCAATCATTTGCGACCATTATATAATTTATAGTCTCTAGGTCTAAAGTCTAAATGAACCTTCAAGGACGCTCTCATCTTCATTCTACAGCACTATATAAAAATATCATTTAGCCGCCAAGACCAACTTAGCCTACCTAATCCAAACTATTTGTTTCCATTGGAAGGCGTGAAGTCCGGCAGGCAGCGGTGCGTAGACCTAGATTGGAAGAGGAAATAACAGAGAAGACATTAGTAGATTCTATTCGAGCACAAAGAGATACAGGCTACACTTGTCCGTTCTTGCAAGATGTTCCATCACACGAAGACATAAAATGGTTGATTCACTTGATTGTAGTGCGCTTCGAATTCCTGCTTTGCTTCGAAGCATTGATCGCTGTTAGTGTTTCGTTATTCGACAGATGACGCTAGCGTCAGATTTAATCGTTCAATTAAGAACGAGTACACACAATCAGCAACGCCAAGTCGTTATCATTGTACTCAGTACTTTCACTGGCAACACCAAAGTCCTACGATTCTTAATTAGATCTTAATCGAGCCGCACGAAGTTCTGTCAGCGTACATCCATTTTCCCTTCATTCTTCATGGAATATCCGAATTGCTAAGAAACCGGGTGCAGTAATTATATCAAGATATCGAGCGCTATTGAGAAAGACTGAATTTCATATCAGATCTAATATTGGCGACAGATTGAAGGGATAGATCATCTTTCGATTCAATGAAAAACTTAATTGAATCTCGATCCTGCCAGATGATAGATTAACTTCCTGCGGAATTGCGAACGTTAAAGAATCACGTTAAAAGCGCACGATGTCGCAGCTCAGAGATTCTATAGCCTACATAGCCAAACGCAAAAGGACACAGACACACACATAGACGCAAACATTTTATACAGAGCCAGACGGTCAACTGAAATCGCAATTACAGATGGCACAGATGCATGCAAAGCAATCTATCGTTAGCGTCCAATCGCTAAGTGAATGGGTGGAAATAAAGCAGAGCTCCTTATTCGACTGCTCCAGAATGAGAAGCAAGAAAGGCTATACCACATTACCCATAATAGCTTTGACCGAACGTGTAGCTTAGATCTATATATAATTATGTATATATATATATACAAACATACATACATATATATATATATATATATATACGAGGAAGAACTGAACTTTCATTGTGGATGAAAGACAGCGTTATTGACGTTTGACATGAAGCATTCACTGAACTTCGTGCACTCTATTATAGACTGGGACTTTGTGCATTTACTGAACAGCCAGTCACGACAGAGAATGATGTATGAAAAGTTTTATGATACAACTGGACAAAGTCTATTATGTAAAGGAAACGGGGTTCATACAGGACAGTCTGGCAGTTGCTTCCGTTCATGCGGTGCTCTTACAATGTCTAAAATCCGTTGTAGCCTACAACGAATTCGTTTCGTATGTAAAATATAGGCTACGTGTAATTACGGTCTATGCTAAATAGGGTCCACGGTCTTTGTTTCGCTCGTCATTTTCCTTCATGCTTTGCTCGACAGCATAATATAATATCACTGCAGCCAACTTTGAATAAATTAGCGATGTTTATCTGCAATTTATTGACCGACGACGTTGCATAACCTTCATTCAGACCCGCATTATTCTTTTAGGCCTGCTTAGGGAATCTACGCACATCCCTTACAAGCGTCTGAAACCACAAGCGTAGGCTATAATATGATTAAAGGGGTTTTACGGGTCCAAATCTCCGAAATAAACAATTTCTGACTAATTAAGACTAATTCTACGTGCAGTTGACAAAAAAAACTAAATTAATTAGTAGCATGATGACAGATTGCTGACTGGATCGCTGTTCATCTCTGCTGCACTAAGCCGGAATCGCGATGAATGACTGTGTGTGACAAGTGAAACTATTGTTTCGCTGTCAAGTCATGTCAAGCGTTTAAAAACATTTTTACAGTTGTCATATGTGAAATGTCTTTGACACATGACTAAAAAATACTATTGAGGCTTTATAAAAGAGAGGCTACATTATATACAGAGCCTGTCAACTCTCAACCTATTCTTCGTGACTACAACATTAGCCTACTTACTATGTAGGCCTATACAGTAGGCTAAATCTTAGCATTCTTATTGTGCTAAAGGTCGTGATTATAATACAGATAGGCCTATTTGTATACGCCATGTGAGCCGTTTTCATTATAAAATCTCAGAAGAATAGATTCCAACGTGCTATTGTAAGCACTGACATCGACGTTTCACCGTAGATTCAGGCAAATTGTTTAGTCGCGTTTTACTTAGTAGATTCCTGCTTTCTTGACAATTACTTTTGCTTTTCAGCACCATCATTGTTTCTGCGTTTAGCATCATGTATGGACCATTGATTGCGCCTATACTTCCAGATATTGCACCTGAGGTATCGGACATGGTAATGCGCCTACGCGAGTCGAGGATAGACCGCAGCTGACGGCTGTCATATGGAATGCTTCCCATGCCCTACAGAGCCTTTTCCTCCCCAGCAGAGTTTCATCGTAGCATAAAAATGTTGATAATTCCGTTAAGCTTCTTCGACGTTGATGGTTGAGAAAATACCAACAATCGAAAAACTGACGATAAAATAAAAAACTATAAAATAAATAAATTGTACTTTAACAAACAGATATGGGTCAATTTTTGTCTGCCTTTTCTTACGTATGAATTTCTTACAGAAATACGGCATTGAACACTTGTGCGGTTATGAATTGGGTTCTATGCAAAAGCTGATACGGCAGGTTTTTTGGCCAACTAATGCCCCTACTTTTGACGTATTGTGTTCTATATAAGGTAGATGAATCCCTATTTGCTTCTTTCATCAGTGACCCCGGGCGTGTCCTCTATGACCTTTTCCCGCCAGAACAAGTAACTGGATACTTCCATAGGCTTCGCTCACCAGGCGCGGATTCAGAGGGGGGCGGAGCCGGCGTACGCCCCCCCTAAACCTCAACAAATGTTCTCAAACTAAACTGACCTAAAACTAATATAATTGCAATTTGGGAATAGGATGTTTGAAGTAGCTGGACCGGCAGAATGGAGCTCTCTTACCGGAGCTCTCTTACCTACTTACCTGAGTTGCTAGCAGACGTTGCCTATGGCACGTGACCAATGACTTTTGCCATAACGTAATACGTCGTAATTCACAAAGTTCATGTACAGACAAAATTTACGTAAATAGAAATTGGTCAATTAAAAAATATGTCAAGTGGTCCGCCGTCAAAACGGCTTAGACAAGCAGTTTTATCATTCGCGAATAAGCCGACTGCCGTTGGTAAGACATAAGCCTATCTTAGGCCTAAATCTCAAAAGATGACATATGATTATCATTATAATTTTGAAATTCGTCGTGCTGATTATAGCCGCCGAAAGCGTTTAGCTGCCGATATTATGGATAAAAGCAAATCAAGAATATAGAACTGCGATTTCAGCAGGTCGAGTCATGGGAGCTCTTCAGCAGAAATTAAATGTATCAAAGATTATTCATATAATCATTCTCTTAACACTCAATGGCGTGCGGTCCATGGATGAGGCGCATCTCTTGCTTATTGAATCTATTTTTATACAAATACTAGTATATTCAATTTCTATCATTAGGATACTATGTTAATTATCGTATGATAAATTGGCATCGACTATATTATTTTTACATACATACATACATACATACATACATACATACATACATACATACATACATACATACATACATACATACATACATACATACATACATACATACATACATACATACATACATACATACATACATACATACATACATACATACATACATACATACATACATACATACATACATACATACATACATACATACATACATACATACATACATACATACATACATACATACATACATACATACATACAATCATACATACATACATACATATATGCATACATACATACATACATACATACTATAATAATTAGGCTTATACCCCTTCACCACTGCGCCGAACAAATGCATGTATGTGTGTGGGCTTATATGCCTATGTATGTATGTACTTATGTTTGCTTGTATGTATGTAGGCCTATGTATGTATGTATGTATGTACTATGTATGTATGTATGTATGTATGTATGTATGTATGTATGTATGTATGTATGTATGTATTGTATGTATGTATGTATGTATGTATGTATGCATGTATGTATGTAGTATTTACGCCCCCCCCTAACCAGAAATCCTGGATCCGCCCCTGCTCACCTAATCTAGATGTAAGTACATGTAGCCTACCGCGTTGTGATTCGTTGATTGGAAAGAGATTTATCACCAGATAGCCTAAAATGCTGCATAGATGACTTGTTGACGCTAATATTTTAGTAATTTTATTCAACTTGTGATTTAATTTGTACGTTTTATTACCAATTATTACTTTGCTGTATTATAATGATGTTTTATGTTCCATTGTGCGATTGCAAGTAGAGTAAAAAAGTATACTTACTTACTTATTATTATTATTAATTATTAGGCTATATATAGGTTAATTTATCACACTAACTGCGTCGCCAATTACGCGTTATACACACCAACAACATTGCTTGAAAGCAATGAAGTAAGGTGAGCTCTCAGTCAATAGGGCAACAGTACTCTTCTCGATTCCTGAGAAGATTTCGCAAGACACAGCTTCTTTAAATATTTGAGAGATTCATTTACAGTGTTTTACACGGATCAATTGAGTTCACATTGAGTGAAATCTGAAGCGCCATCGACAGAAAGCCGTGTGTAAATGCAAAGAACAAACAGACAGACAGACAGACAGAGACAAACAGACATACAGACAAAGAGAGACAAACAGACAGGCAGACAAACAGACAGACAGACAGACAAAGAGACAAACAGACAGACAGACAAAAAAGAGACAGACAGACAGACAGACAGACAAACAGACAGAGAGAGACAGACAAACAGACAGACAGACAGACAGACAGAGACAGTCCACCGTGGACGCATTTAGTTTCTCTGCGCAAACAATGCGTCACATCCTTAAAATAAATTTTAGGCCGAATTCCTGATCCCATGGCAGCCGAAGACAACAACTGGAAGTCTTTTTCCTTCTCCATAAATGACATTCTGAAAATTAAATTCTGATATAATGCTTTGTTCCAACTTCGCCAAATTCCTCGTCTTTCTCGTTCTCTTTCCATTCTGTCTGTTTGTCGGTCCGTCCGTCCTTCCAGCCATACATCCATCCATCCACCTACAATCCATCCATCCATCCATCCATGCATCCATCCATCCATACATAGGCCTACAATATTCAGTTACATAGGCCTAATTTACATCTTTTCACATCACACGAGCACCACATCACATTACAACACAAGATGCAAGCATTGCATTTCATTTCAGTACATTCACTGCTCCTTCTATAACGACGAAGCAACGAAGCATGCTATACAAAGCTTTCCAATTTTGAAAACTATATTCATCGCTGCAAAACTATTCATCGCTGCGATGCCATAAAGCCCCTTTGCACGCGCTGCTCCCCGATTATTTTCTTGCGTGTCCCCCTATGCTGCAGTCATTATGATTCTATTTCGCAGTTTTTGTGGCATCTTGCTTCCTTTATGGCCGTGTAGCGATGGCCATTCTTCGTTGGCAGGTCACCAGCTTGCAAGTGAAAAGCGCCTAATGGTCCTATTCAATACAAAATGCCAAATGCAGCCCGTTCACAGCACCCGATTCTTCATGGCTGTACATAATACATAGATCTATTATATTGTAAAATGTAGAATGCAGATTGCACAAAGCAGGCTGTAACCGCTGTTCACGAACTAAGCAAACCTTCTCATGTCAAGCAACTAATTGACAACTTAAAAGCATGCTAATGGACTTCCTACATTTTCACTTACATGTAACCTATGCTGTGTATATGCCTGCAATATATATATATATATATATATAGTTATATACTACTACATAAGTACATATATAACTCCGTCTCAGGTCATCTTCGGATAGCGTGAGCATGTCCCAAGCCAGAATAAAGCAGTATAAGGTTCCGCTTTGGGCGTTCAACTCAAATGAGTTTAAAAAAACTACTAGGCCTATAGCTAGTATACGCACAAATCTACTCATCAAGTACAGGGAGGAATGGAGGAAATGCTTTGCCCGATGTGAGGAACTGAATTCTAAATAAGTCCTACATACATACCATGGGCGGAAACCTGGGCGGAAACTTGGAGGTGGGAGGCGAACGAGTGGCCGAAGGAAAGACGCGAGATTTTTTGACGGACGAGTGGCTGAGTGTCGCAAAAAAGTTTCCATCTTTGCTGGAAAAAATTTCTTGCGACCTTTTTTATTTTTAGTCATAATGGCCAAAAAGTCAAGATAGAGATAGTATTCTATTTTCACCGCCAAAAAGTTGATGACCTTTTTTTTAGTCCTGACGCTCAACGATGGGGGGGGGGGGGGGGTTGGCAATTGCATGGGCGTCCCCCAGCACCTCCATAGGGGGGACCGTACCCCCGTCCGCTCATGAATGATACATACATAAAATATATATTGAGATTGCATGTAGCCTACTACCGCAGGCAGCTGTTCGCATTATCGTTGGCGTTCCGCATATGTAGGCCCATAAAGGCATATATAGGCTATTTCAAGATTTTGAGTATTCTGCAGATAGATAAAAATTATTAGCCTAATAAATCGCAATTAGCTTATGTAAATTTGTGTTCCGCTTAGCATGCAATTTATTGTCTCCTGTCTTAAAAGGTCATTATTTTTTCCATTTGTGCCTGATCTATACTCTCTCTCTATATATATACACATATATGTATATATATATGTATATATATATATATATAGCCTACTTTAAAAATTCAAATTATTCAATAAACTAAGATATTGGCTACGGAAGCTAAAGATGCTTATCACGCAGGATTTTCTCGAACCAGTTCACTTCAGTTTTTACCAGGTAGAACTGTGTGTGTTGAGGGATGTGTGGCAGATGTCTTAGCATGCGTGCGTGCGTGCGTGTGCGTGTCTGTGCGCGCGTGTATGTGCGTGTATGTGCGTGTGTCGTGTGTGTTCCTGTGTGTCGTGTGTGTTCCTGTGTGCGCGCGTGTGTTTTAACAAACGCCATAGAGATCATTTAATTGAACGACAGGTAGGCTACATGTACATGTATACTCGTGTGGAAGTATAGGGTCTAAATATATAGTAGCAGACTATAATATTTAATCAACGAACCTTTGATATCCTCGACGCTCCACCACATTTTCATCCACAGAACTGAGATCATCGTAATCTGCTGACATACAATAACAGAAGAAACAGATCTGTTGTAAACGAATGACTGCAGCTGCTGTATAATGTGTATACCTCATGATGCATGGGAAGAAAACGAACGAAAAGTCTTAATCCCTATAACGAAGATATATTATTCGACATTGGAATCAAGCAATGGCGCCCTCTCGTTTCAACCAATGCGACATTCTCCGTCCTGCATTCTGCAGTCGCTGCAGATGCACTCTCAATAAAAACGGAAATTAAGGCGACGACCGGTGTGCTATATATTACGTTCACCTGACATCTGCATTCACCATTCTATATAAATACATGTAATTATATATAAATTATATATATATATATAGAACGAAGCTATACATGTATAAGTATATATATAATATATATATAGCTTCGTTCGATGAAGGACGCGGCCAGTCTTTTCAACAATTGCTTTTTTCTACGACGAACGTGGCATAATAATATATTATAATTATATACAATTGATTTGGAATCAAAGAGATTTATTCTTTTCAAAATAGAAAGCGCTCGACTTCACGTTGACTATGGTCGAAGACAAAGAATAAGGATGGTGAATTGGCGATCGTTTATATTTAAATATTCTGTGAATTTGCATGACTGATGCATGTTATTGCAGGACACTATTATAAGAATTGAAGGTTTATCTGTTATAGGGTTGTACGCAAATGTATATCGTGGTATACAGACCAACGTGGTACAATGTGATATATATATATACCCTCAGACTTATACAATACTCCGAGGGTTTACATTGAGGACCTCTAAACCCTAGCTCTATATCACATTGTACCACGTTGGTCTGTATAACAATGATACAAAATATTTGTCAAAGTCAAGGATAAATAAAGTTACCATAATTAATCATAGCATGGAAATGCATCTGATCATTTTGATTTTGAGCTATTGTGTTTCTGCGCTTACTGGTATGTGCGGTGTGTGCGTGTGTATTTCGTGTGTGTGTGTGTGTGTGTGTGTGTGTGTGTGTGTGTGTGTGTGTGGGAGTGCGTGTGTGTGGGAGTGCGTGTGTGTGGGAGTGCGTGTGTGTTTTTTAACGTTATTTCCTTTGGGCACTTGACAAAGTTGACAGTGCAAATGTTAGCATCGATGATGCAATGCGAAACCAATCTTAGTGCTGCTTGCACAATTTTCATAAGCAAACCTTTACTACCGTACTTCAACGCAAACTTCAGTGCATCCTATACGCCAGAAATGTTTTGGCAGACTTGCATGCTCAATGATTGCTCATGCCTTCAGAAATTACTTTCTTATCAGAAAGTTTCGCTTGACATCTGCAGAATTGATTTCTTCGATTCATTTCCTTTGTTTGTGCAAAATTGGTTCCATGCAACAGAATCTCTCTTTCCAGACTTTAGTTGCCTATTTATGAAAAAGAAGTTTATCAACTTCTGTTTGAAGTCTATATAGATACCTTTTTGCCTCTCGGACAATGCTTACCATACACACTTGAAAATTTCACCATGCGTCGGATCGTTGATAGGCCTAATTATTAATTATACAATTATTTACAGTAGCCTACGGTATACTGAGTCATTTGGAGCAATATAGTCGTTGTTGAAAAACAGGACATTGAAGAATATCCCTTAGGTCTGTGAAACATACGAATTATGATCTTCTCTTACGGGACTCTTACATTGCAACAGACCTTCTATTCTTTTATTCTGAACTCGTGTTTGATGGGAAATAATAATAATTAGGCCTATTTACTGATTCTCACTTCTGATAAAAAAAAGATCGGTATCGGCTATTTATTCAATAAACGGCTCTTCGCGTTATTTTGGCATAATCTGAAAAAGTCATATCGGTTCAGCTTTTAGCCAGACACAGTAATATGCAAGACTCTTCAATGCGCCGCCATTACTGAAATTATGGCTTATAGACCTCCAGGCAGAGGAAATAATTTAAGGTAATTTTCGACTGATTGTATGGCAACTCAGGTAAGAACAGAGTTAGAAGCTACAGGGCGTCGTCACACGGTTATAGGAACAGACAGAGAAACACGAAGACGGACAGAGACAGACATAGACACGGTCATACAGAGAGACACGAAGACGGACAGAGACAGACATAGACACGGTCAAACAGAGAGACACGAAGACGGACAGAGACAGACATAGACACGGTCATAGAGAGAGACACGAAGACGGACAAAGACAGACATAGACACGGTGGTCATACATAGAGTGGGAGAGACAGCTGCAGAGCAATGCGTGGATGACGTGCATGCTAAAATATTGTCGTTTTAGCCGCAAAGGTTTTTCTTAGCATTGAAGGAAGCGATTAACTATAGGCCGGTTGGTCGATAGGTAGGTGGGAAGGTATAAGGTCGGTCGGTTGGTCGGTAGGGTGGAACAACTCCTACCTATATATATATATATATTATATATATATATGTATATATAATATATACACATACATTACAATGCGTGCGTGCAATGGCCGATGGAAAACAACGGTTGTCAAGGAAGCACGACGCAGCTTCCGCAGCCGTCACCGGAACGAATGAATGCCGACGCGGTTGCTGCGCACGGCTCTCGTTCTGTCTGTGCGTGCGTGCGCGTGTGCGTATGTGTGTGTATATGTGCGTGTGCGTGCGTATATGTGCGTGTGCGTGTGTGTGCGCGCGCGCGCCTATATATATATGTGTGTGTGTGTGCGTAGGTGTGTGTACGGCGGTTGGACAATGGTCTGCTGCAATAGAAGCGAATTAGGCACTTTGAGGAATTAGTCAATACGACTAATTGTTGTCGGTACTCAAAGTAAGAGGCGATGCCATTCAGGCGCGGCGGCCACATGTAGCCTCAACGTTAGTTGCAGCGGGAATGGATCGGTGAAGAACATGCGGATAATTAGGACCTCCTCGTCTTATTAGCATTTCTGAGGCCACTGCTGCTGCTGCTGTTGTTATTGTTGTTGCTGCTGCTGCTGCTGGCGCTGTTGATTGAGGTCAATACGCAACAGAGCTATTATCAACTGCAGCCTCTGCAGTCTGAACCATCCTCTGTGTCTCCAATAACAATGATGTATACATGGCCGTGCGACAATGGAATATTTGTAGACGATTATCGTGATGATGGACGTAATTGCAGGATAACAAAAGCAACAACAGCAACAACAACTACGTCTGAAGAAAGAATGCAAATGCATATAATTATGATGTTGATGATGACAACGACTATGATGAAGAAGAGAAGAGGATGAGGATGATCATTACGACGACGAAAGCAAGGCAGATGATGATGAGGGGATGAGTAAAATTATGATGATACTGATAAGGATGACGATGATGATGATGATGATGATGATGATCATGATGATTATGATGATGATGATGACATTTTAACACCATTAAAATGAAGATTGTTTATATTTTTATAAGTTAAGCTTACAATTGAATACCACTATATATAACCAGTAGAAAATTTCAGTCTCGATTGGCAAAAGCTGTTCTTTCATGAAGAACATTTTCCGCTCCATTTCACAAGATGACACGGGAGGAGAAATAGAGACGTAGGGAGAGAGACGGAGGGAGGGAGACAGACGGAGAGAAGAACTGGTGGGTGTGTAACCGTGTGTTAAAAGGGAAGGATGAATAGAATCAGAGGCGACATCTGTCTGGTCTGACGTCAGTGTTGGGACAAAACCCGTTCTCGTGAATTGATCAATCATTCAATCTGCTCCGTTTTTCCAAAGGACTCAACGGAGGTTAGGACTCCTCTCTCGACTCTATCGACCTCAGCTCAACTTCATTCATTCCGATCGATGGAAAAGCACTCAGCATAAAAAATCCCTCACATAATCTTGCCAATCGCCTTAAAAATAATCCAACCTGCATTCGTACTTGCCCAACCCAGCGCCCTCCTCTCCCTCCTTATTGATGTAGACTTATTTTCTCTCATTCACTCCCTGCGGCCGATTCGCTCTATTTACTATGCTCCATGATGTCCACCACATCGGTTGCTCTATTCTATAATTCTCTCTGTTGCCTCATGACTCTATTAATCATCGGTGGACTTGTTCCTCTATTCATTTACGCTTCTTGGCTGTCTGGCATTCCTTCTGCTCCTATCAGCCCCGTCTGTCTGTCCTTAGCCCCGTGTGTCTGCTCTTTGCCTGTCTCTCTGTCCTTTGCCCCATATGTCTGTCCTTTGCTCTATCTCTCTGTCCTTTGCCCCGTTTGTGTTCTTTGCCCCGTCTGTATGTACTTTGCCCCGTCTGTCTGTCTCTTTACTGCTTCTTCTGCCATGGTTAATTGCTAAACTAATTGCTTTTCTTATTTGATGGTTGTTGACCTTCAGGGCAATATATATTATTTATATGTATATTATATATATGTATATTATATATACGTGCGTATACGAGGGCCATTCCTCTGTTCAAATCATAGCTTCAGGCGAATTCGCTCAGTGGTAAGTGAAAATATATAATTAAAGCGCTTTGAGTTGGAAGTAGGGACACAGCGACGCGCTTTTTCACCTCCGTCCTTCCTGCAGTACACAAAAGCATTGCTGCGGTCACCGCGATTGTCCACTTTAATCAAGATAATGCGAGTAGCCTTTGACCGACGATACCGACGGACAGTGGGACGGTCGGAGGGACGGTTGGAGGGATGGAGGGACGGTCGGAGGGATGGAGGGACGGTCGGAGGGATGGAGGAACGGTAGGAGGGATGGAGGGACTTTCGGAGGGATGGAGGGATGGTCGGAGGGATGGAGGGATGGTCGGAGGGATGGAGGGATGGTCGGAGGGATGGAGGGATGGTCGGAGGGATGGAGGGACGGTCGGAGGGATGTAGGGATGGTCGGAGGGATGCCTGGTCGCGATGGTCGACTTAACTAGCGCTTAGATGATTCCAGAGTCCATCCGATAATTAATTATGTGCGTCAATCTTTGGGGAAATTTCGAGAAAGTCAGATAGTCAACGAGAGATAGAGACGTCGAGAAAGAGACGCTCGGTGGGACGGTGGTGGGACGGTGGTGGGACGGTGGTGTGACGGTGGTGAGAGGGTGGTGGGACGGTGGTGGGATGGTGGTGGGATGGTGGTGGGATGGTGGTGGGACGGTGGTGGAACGGTGGTGGGACGGTGGTGTGACGGTGGTGAGAGGGTGGTGGGACGGTGGTGGGACGGTGGTGAGAGGGTGGTGGGACGGTGGTGGGACGGTGGTGGGATGGTGGTGGGATGGTGGTGGGACGGTGGTGGGACGGTGGTGGGATGGTGGTGGGACGGTGGTGGAACGGTGGTGGAACGGTGGTGGGACGGTGGTGGAACGGTGGTGGGACGGTGGTGGGACGGTGGTGGGACGGTGGTGTGATGGTGGTGTGACGGTGGTGGGACGGTGGTGGGACGGTGGTGGGACGGTGGTGGGACGGTGGTGGGACGGTGGTGGGACGGTGGTGGGACGGTGGTGGGACGGTGGTGTGACGGTGGTGGGACGGTGGTGGGACGGTGGTGTGACGGTGGTGAGACGGTGGTGAGACGCTGGTGGGACGGTGGTGGGACGGTGGTGGGACGGTGGTGGGACCTTTCAAGAAAGCGAGCAGCAGACGAATTATTCTGAATGTTCACCTACACCTATAGGACAGCGAAATACCCTTAGGTTCCACCGAATAATTCCATCGGACTTCTAAATTCCGGGTCACAGATTTTAACACACAGATCTAATAAGAGGGGATTTCTTTATACGTGAGTTAGACTCGGTAGTCTACAAGGCAAGAGCAATAACTTTATATCAGATAACTTCGAGCCTCTGTCGTCCAAAGGCGACACACACGCACACGCACGCACATACACACACTCCCACACACACGCACACACACACACACACGCACACACACACGCACACACACAGCAGAGAACGGAAAACAGGATGACAACGCAAGTGTGGTCAGTGGAAACAAAGTAAAGCCAATCATTGCACATTGTTTCGTGCGTTATTTCTTCAACCTCAAGCAATTTAGGCAAAGACCATTTGAAGACGTGATACTCAAGAAAGGGTGATTGTAATAATTATCAAGCACGGGTTAGGCATTTCCAAAAACACACTTTACCTTAAAACAGGGTGAGAATTGCCGGAGGGTTGGGGGGGGGGTTCAACCCCCTAGTCTTTTTTATAGTCCTATGTTAAAGTATGTTTTTCATACCCAAACTTCAAGTTTATCATAGGTCAACCCCCCACCCACCCCAGTTATTTTTCCACAATTCTCATACTGCCTCAAAACCATATTCCGGCTGATAATTGATGACTTCTTTGCGTTGAATACTAAAGCGCAGACTTTTTAAACTCCACGACTGCTGCTGCTATTGTGTATAAAGTGCAACTGTTCTCATTGGGGAACACATGTCGCATACTGTATACACATGTCGTATATACATGCATAGAGTTTATAGACGCCAGCAGCTAAGTATGTTACGGTCTCCATGGTCGCTCCATCAATTAAGATCTGTTTCCTGAAACCGGTGATTATCATTTGACTGATGTCAACCAACGACATTTGGATGAACTTTGCAAACTACAGTAGCAACAGCAGCATTAGCAGCAGCAAAATCAAAAGCAGCAGTAAAAGCAGCAACAACAAAAGCAGCAGCAACAAAAGCAGCAGCAACAAAAGCAGCAGCGGCAAAAGCAGCAGCAGAAGCAACAGCAAAAGTAGCAGCGGCAGCAGCAACAATGAACAGGTAGACACACACACACGTCGTTTAATCAAACGCAATACACTTCCTGACAACTGAATTCTGCGCTCACGTTTATACCTACATTGTATATTAATACGGCGCAATGTTCTTCTCCTATGCATGGTCACTGGTCAGACCAATTCATATGTTTCTGGCTGCAGGCGCTTTCTCCTTATTACTAAATAGTCTCCTTCTCCCTCAACATAATATCTCCCTGCTCCTCTCTACATTTCTTCTGGCTAAAATCTCAATTGTTTCTACTCTGCCGCTCTCGGGAGGCGGGGGGGGGGCGGGGGTAACCAAGCTGAGCCTTTCTTATCTTAACAAATTGAAGCAGATTGTATTGACGTCTGATTAATTAATTGCAAAGCCAGGCTTGAGCCATCAGTCGAATAAAAAAGCAGCAGCAGTGGCAGCAGCAGCAACCGTAGCATCTCAATTAACAATCTACTATGATCGTCGAGTATTTTCGCTGTTTTATCCGCATTGCAAAAGCTTGATGTGTTTGCGGATGAACGGTCAGATGGATCTGCACCAATGATAGAATAATAATTCATCGAACCGCAGAAGGAAGAAATGGAAGAAAGGAAGATGGAGAGATTGCTGATAGGGGAGAGGGGGAGAAGATGTGGAGGGGAGTTTGGCGTCTTCAAATGAAATGGCGTCCAGTGGAGGTACACACCGAAAACCTTTCAATGTTATTAGTACTATTCACTGAGCAATAATCTATATATATATATAATATTATATATATAATATTATATATATATAGTCTCGCATAAGGTGATGACGAATGACGTCAGAACGAGTGGTTCGATTAAAAATATTGAAAACTCAATCGCCAGCACTACTTTAGAAGAGCAAAGTTCAGACGTATACGTACATATAATTATGCACACAAATATAAATATATACATAGCATATGCGGAAACATTAGAAGCTGAAGGCTTGTTTAAGTCATCAAAGTCACTTGATTGTGCACCTGACCCAGCACAAGTAAGCTTTTATAGCGCTATTTTCAAATTGCGCTCTACACACGTGGAATCTCAAATTTAGTTCATGATTTTGAGACCAATAATATTACGTCTTGAAAACTGCGTCGAGATATGACTGAGAATTCTACAGTAAGCTTGATTTTAAAGTGCCAGGCAAATTCAAACCCTTTATACATATGATATAAGCGTGTGGACATCGATCCTTCTGTATATATATATACACTTAGCATAACTTCTATAAAAAAGAAGTTTAAAATTTAAAAGTTTGAAAACCAGTTGGCTTAGGCTATTCAATATCTAAATACATTGTCAAGAGTTGACAAAGAGCAACCTTGAAACAATTTTATACAGCGAGAAAGCGCATTTAAAACCTGTGTGTATTATGAACTGAAGACGCGCACAAAATTAATACTTTAGCTCCTAAATGTTACACTGATAGAACTCGTCCGGGAGTTCAAACCACCTGTTCTGAACACTATAGCGTTCATGAAAAGAACGCATCTATGTTCTCGTTTATTATTATAGCTCCTATAGTTTCCCAACTTAATACGTTAATAACTCTTGCCATTAAACGCAATTTCAGTTTCTTATTGCATTTTATTACTGCGGCTCTTTCCTGGATACTGAAGACATGTTCATCTTCGCCTTTAATTTCTTATCGAAGAGAGGAAGACGAGGAAGCGTAGGATGAGGAGGAGGAGGAGGAGGAGGAGGAGGAGGAGGAGGAGGAGGAGGAGGAGGAGGAGGAGGAGGCGTAGGATGAGGAGGAGGAGGAGGAGGAGGAGGAGGAGGCGTAGGATGAGGTGGAGGAGGAGGAGGAGGAGGAGGAAGGTGGTTCTGTTTGATAGAACTGACAAAGGAGACTCTTATTGCTTCTAGGTTCTCATCTTTCACTTTAGGAAATTAAACAGAAACACTGCACCATAACTTCTTCAATGTCTAATCCATATTTAATGAAACAAAACATGATTACTAAAAACCTTTCAGAGCCTGGACTCTGGAGGAAGTCTACATACACAGCTATAGGACAACTACAGTCACCACACCTGTATACAACTATACATGTCCTGTCATTGTAATGGCTTTCCTCGTTCATTAAACGGTATTGAAATGTTGTTTATAGCAGGTGTCGCGCGACAAAGTCTCCGCCCTAAAAGTCTCCCCCCGGAGACTTTATTTCGAAATAGATTCTCCCCCGGAGGATCTGTTCTAGAATAAATTCGCTCCCCGGAGACTATATTCCGAAATAAAGTCTCCGGGGGGAGAGAATATTTCCTCCGTCCACGAAACAAAGTCTCCCCCGTTGATCGTGAAATCGGCTACAATCGCATAAAATTAATAGATGAGCATATCAAACCGTTAGTTTACGTTGCTAACACGATAACACGTTATTTAACACGAACATTTGTATACTTTTACACAAGAAAAATTTCTTCCAAAACAGATTTTCAGCCAGGGGGAGACTTTGTTTCGGAGGGAGACTTCGTTTCGGGGGGAGACTTTATTTCGTGACACCGGCGCTAAAATGAATGCATCGCTCGATCGGCGGACGATGGGAAATACCCATAAAAGCAAATCATCCATAAACAGTGTTACTGGCTGTAATCGTATAATTAGGCGAGTGATGCAGACTGTACAGCGTACAATGTTTACACGTACCATTCGGTGATGGAACTGCGGCGACGACGACGAATGAAACCAAAGCGAGAAAGAAAATGGCGAAATGTGTTGTCGACATGTTGCTGGTCACGTGACAGGCGTTTCGACGACGATGCTGACGGTGGCGGCAAAGTAACGATGATTCAAATTAGCTGCAAACACAAAACAACATCCGCACTGCAGCATTCATTCAATAAGCACTTAAGTGACAAACGAAAGCAGAACAAATGTAGGAAACAGTTGCAGTGACTGTGTCAACAACAGACTATATGGATTTAGAAGTCACACAATTGTAGCAACATTAGTGTATGTCAATTTTTCCAGCACCTCTCCCGATTTCAGAGGCCATAGCAGAGAAACGATGTGCATCTCCTGTAGGGATATCTTATAGCCTATAGTGGTGAGGTCGGTAGGCCTATTTGTAGCAATGGTGACAATGCTATTGTCTCCATCTGCAGAGTGTTTTAAAGAAAGTTTTAGAACTGCACAACCTTTTCGTCCACGGTCCAGTGACAGACGGACGCTTTTTCTGCTTCTCATCAAAACCATTTTCGTGTTTTTAAACTTTTGTGTCGTATATTTATAATTTTGTTTGTCTTTCATCTATTTATCTATTTTAAACCTTCATGCAATGCAATGCAGATGTAAATACCAACTCTCCTTGGTTATGCATTGATTAAACACTTACTTAGGCCTACATTGCGCTCTAAATAAAGAAGGTATTTAATTATAATATCAAATTATAATATCATAATTCGGTCATTCGAAACGGAAACCATTTCTTCAAACCTACGATTGATAATGTGCTTCTGGCAATATTTGTTCGCTGTATTTGTTCAGCCTAAAAGACACGAAGCATGCATGGACTTAATTTCAGCTCACGATGGCATCATCAATTCGAAGGGAAAGGTCAATAGGTCATGGCAGCTGGACGCGTTTTCGTCATTACACTAGAGAATGAAAACTGATAATGTTGTCCGAAGACCGCCATGGCTATATTATTCTTCTCACGAACGCTTCAAATATATTTGCTTGGCGTTCAATTTACAGAACTGTTTGCTGAGCCGCACAAACGTTGCTTTCAAACAGACAAACTACAACGCGTCGTAATCATTTCTCAAAGCAGTTTATCTCGGACGCGCGTAAACGTAGGTGTGTCTGCAGGTTGAAATAAAGGCGCTGTTAAAGTATTCAGAGAGTTTTGATTTCCGTTTAAAGTCAGAGATGGCGGCAGCTCGAGGCCACATTTATTGTATAGGCAATTCAAAGTAAGTCGTCGGAATTCAATGCCACGCTAGTGTCTGCCGCCGATGGACATTGGACAATGACAAACATCATTTTCCAGACATCTTCTTTTACGCCGCTGCAGGGAATTCAGATTCACACACACACACACACACACACACACACACACACACACACACACACACACACACACACACACACACACACACACACACACACACACACAGACACACACACACACACACAGACACACTCAGACACACACACAGACACACACAGACACACACACACACACACACGCGCGCGCACACACACACACACACACACACACACACACACACACACAATCAAGATCGGTCGCGTCATCTTCTATTTGCCATTTTATGCGACTGTCGTCTACGTTTGTCGTCGTCGGCAAACCAGACATGTACTCGCTGCAGGATTGACAGTTTTTCATTACCATCATCATCATCATCATCATCATCATCATCATCATCATCATCATCATCATCATCATCATCCGACAGATCGTCGTGATCTGCAATGCATTCTTGGAATCCGATCTCGTGGAAGTCGCTCTATACTACGGGATATAACCGACATCAACGAGATTTTAACGATCTTCGGGATTTTTATCGGCGGCATCACTGAGCTCTTCGTCGGGTTCTGTTCGGCAGAATTGTACCTGCAGCCGGAACAAATTGACTCTCAACATTATTTTGTATGTGATTCAGCAGTATATGTAGGCCTCTGTCGCCATCCTCACACTTTACCCCCTTCTCATATCAACCCTCATAAAACTATTCTACGAATGATGCAGGTGGTAACTGAAATAAACGACCTATACAGTCGTTATTTTATATAGCTCCAGCAGATCTTTGAACTCGCAGTGTTTTTCAAGTAGAGACTTAAGTCTTAGAATGATATGTTATGGTAGGGCTACCGTCTTTCTCAATGACGCTTTGATTTATAAATTTGTCAGGCGGAGTGAACCCGACAAAATTGACATTCATTTTACAAATTTCGAGGTCTCCTTGTTTTTTACTTACACATCCTTGTCTGCATCCTAAAACGTTGCATCCTAATTTAAAATTTTATTTTTGCCACGGCAGAATAAAATAATAAAAGCGAAAGTTTAAGTAATGCGCCGGTAATGCCACAAGACGTTATTGCAAAGAAAAACATTTTGGTCTTCTGCCTGTCGATAGCTAGACAAATCTTTCATTTGGAGCTAATGGCATTCTTAGATCTGAAGAGGGTAGAAAAATATCTTTCCCGAAAGGCTTGAGAGACCTATTCATTTTTGGAAAATCGAGCCTGCAGTTCCAACTAATTTGTTCATGATGGCTAGTCGTTTTTGCAGTCTGTCATCATTATGGGCAATTTTCATTTTAAACAATCCGCCATAATAACTTCAGAGAAGACGGGATCAGTCAAGTCTCTTCAAAATTTGCCTAATTCAAATGTCAGGTGGAGGTCCGCATAGGAACGCATCCGACGTATACAAGTCAGTCTTTGTTGATAATTGAAGACATCATCATTATTGCTGCTGCTGCTGCTGCTGCAGAAGTGACTGCTGCTGTCGTTATAATTTTTGTCGCCGGAGGTCACTGTAATCCCTGAGGCTCTAAGAAATTCCCCGAAGAGCAGCTTTGTTGTTCTGAAAGTCAACTGCAGTGTCATCGTTACCGGTCAATATTGTGCAAAAGTGCATCGGAAAGAAGCAGCTTAAAAGCTTTATTATTATTATTATAATTATTATTATTAAGCTATTATTATTATTATTGTTATTATTATTATTATTATTATTATTATTATTATTATTATTATTATTAGTAGTAGTAGTAGTAGTAGTAGTAGTAGTAGTAGTAGTAGTAGTAGTAGTAGTAGTAGTAGTACTATAGGCTACTAATAAAAGTAAAGTAAAGTAAAGTCCCATCCCGTTCCTTAGGAACACAGGGAGGCGCTCATCTCCTTTTCCATAGCCCTGAGCCAGCAATGGACGAATCCCAAGGTCCGGGACACGGGGCCAGTGTATCGCAGGACTTGCTGTTTACTTCCCAGCTTACGCCGGTACCAAATTATACTGCTTGGTGACAGAGGCACGTGTGCGTGAACAACTTGCCCAAGGTCGTTACCCGGAGTCGAACCCGCAACCTTCCGCTCTGTGAGCGGACGCGTTACCGGTCCGCCACCAGGTCGCATTTAGTATTAATAGTAGTAGTATAATTATAAAAACTATTATAATTATACTACTACTATGTAGTACTAATAGTAGTAGTATTATAATTATAATAGTTTTTATTATGATTATTGGTAACAGTAATAATTTTGCAGTAATCATCAGCATTGTGTGTGCATGTATGCATGCATGTTTCCTATGCATGCATGTTTGCTATGTATATAACTATATATGTATGTACGCATGTGTGTATTCTCATAAAAAGCGCTGTGTAGGCCCTATATGTAAGAACGTTAAAATTAAAAGAGCATTATTAATATGTAAGAATGTTAATTTTGCGTTTTGTGAAATAAGCATAAATTTCTTAGTTAATTTCTATGGGCAATAGTCTAGGCCTGCATATAACATTACAGGATCTTTTGAGACTTGCATTCATGTCTCTGATCCAATGACCGCGAAGATCGTCTGCAGCAGCAGCAGCAGCAGCAGCAGCACTGCAGCAGGATGAGTTTGTTTCAGCTGAGGGTGGAAGTGCGGGTCTCTGGAGTGACCTCGAATAGACTGTCGGTCGATATTGGCGCTTCGATTCCAACCAACGACGAATACCTGTTCCGTATACGGGCACCGAGCGTCTCGGGGTTGAGCCGAACATGCGCCATCTTGCGCCATTGAGGGACTGTTTTCTATATGGCGTCATCGCGTAACACGAACGCTGCTCCACATTGTCGCGACACACAACCAACACAGTTTGACCCATAGACATGATAAGTGTCAACTACAGTGAACTACTCTCAACAGTCTGTCACCTGCAGAAATGGAAAACTGCTGGCTGCGCTCCACGCATGCGCGTGAGTCCGCCATTTTCTAATTCTTCCAATTGTCTGCGCATTGCTTTTGCCTAATGACTCAAGAAGCATCATGGACGTCTTGCACGTAAACCTAAATATATTTTCATATTAATCCTGATGAAAATCTGTGCTTTTTACAACATTTACCGTCATAATTACACATGTAGTCGAGCAGATTAATTTCTCTGATGTAACGCTATATAAATTTCTAATTACAATTGCAACAGCGAATTTTTCCTTTTCCTGATTCTGCAGCAGACCAGCGTTTCCTGTAAAGGGGGATAATTCCCTCTTGCTTTATCTCTAAAAAGACATAAGTTTCTTATGCCTCTATAATCTATATTCTCAGAGTCAGCGTATATCGCGGGGGTTTAAAACGCTCGACTATATCTATAGCTTGCCACCCGTATTCTTCAATCATTTTCTTAATTGAAAGACTTAATTAGAAATGAACGCACTGGAAGACATCCTCTGCCTCACGAGGAAGCACTGGATGAGGCACTAAGACGCCGTTAATAATTAACTATGCCTTCACTTATAAATAAAAGCTTCGGCATTAGTCCACGTTTAGTCGGAGATGATTTATAAGACACCGTTGCTCGAAGATACTTTATCATGTCTTTCAACTAACCATGGCTTCAGTCGTGCTTCTCGAGGATCTCTGGATAATAATTATTATGTTGCTGGTCGAGTGGCTTTAGAATATCTATGCGTCAACTGGCAACTATAATCTACTGCGTATACAAGACGAGATGATAAGTATTAATTATAGTCTTTACTTTATTAATCCTAAGCGTCGTCTGGGTTGACGTATCTATAGATATCTGGAATCACTCTTTCACTTCTGAAATCACTTTTCACTTCTGAAATCACTTTTTCACTTCTGAAATCACTTTATCATTTCTGAAATCGCTTTATCGTTTCTGAAATCGCTTTATCATTTCTGACATCACTTTATCGTTTCTGAAATCACTCTATCATGTATGAAATCGCTTTATCGTTTCTGAAATCGCTTTATCATTTCTGAAATCACTTTATCATTTATTAAATCAACTTACCATTTTTGAAATCACTTTATCAGCAGTCATTCCAGAGACCTGGAGCCCGATTTAAGTGGGTCGGGGGAATTGCAAAGACTTGAAGGTTTCAGATTGTTCCATTATTTTCCATACAAAATTATTTAGAGATTACTAGACGTTGGAAATGAAACTCTAAATATTGATGAAGCTTCAGAACTGAGCATCCTGTCACAATTTTTTTATCCTGTTTCTAGTGGAACTTTTAAAATTAATTCAGGCAAAGGAATAAAAAAAATACTCGTACAGTAATTGAATTCAGACTGGAGCGTATTAATCAAAAGTGCGCACAAGAGGACATGTAAGTGAAGTAGATTTCCTATAATTAATTATACTCGTGTAAGATACTTAAAATCAACAATGAGAAGGGAGTTACAGAATCTGAAACGTACCCTGAAAAGATGAAGACGACCTCTGGCTCCTCGGGGGGGTCTGGTCAACGTCTGTGCCGCTCGAGGAATGAATCTGGACGCCGATAGATCCGCTGCGGCGCTTTATAAACGATGGGGTCTGTGTGGGTGTGTGGGTGGGTCTGTGTGGGTGGGTGGGCAGCTTGACGCAGATCGATTGCTGAAGACCTTTAGCCTCCTCCGTCGTCGTCGTCTCTTCGCCGATGGAACTGCAGCAGCAGCAGCAGCTTCAGCAGCAGCAGTGGCAGCAGCAGCAGCAGCAACAGCAGCGGCAGCAGCGGCAGCAGCGGCAGCAGCAGCAGCAGCAGCGGCGGCGGTGGCACTCGCACGGTAGCGACCATAGGCAGCGACACGAAAGAACAACAGCCAGCGCCAGTCTTCATTCAATGACAGTTGCAAACGACCGCTGGTCAGGACCAACAGCCATCCAGGCGTACAGGCAGGCATACGTACACGGGCAGTTGAACGGATGCGCAGAGAGACGGCCGCGGCAGATGTATCTGGTGGAGCGCCTGCTGCTGTTGCTGTTGCTGCTGTTGCTGTTGCTGCTGTTGCTGCTGCTGTTGCTGCTGTTGCTGCTGTTGCTGCTGTTGCTGCTGTTGCTGCTGTTGCTGCTGTTGCTGCTGTTGCTGCTGTTGCTGCTGTTGCTGCTGTTGCTGCTGTTGCTGCTGTTGCTGCTGTTGCTGCTGCTGTTGCTGTTGTCTCTCTCGTTGGATTGCTTCTACTTGAGAAGAGACAGAGACTACAGAGAACGCTGCAATAACAGACATCCTCCATTCTGTATAGGCACTCTGTTCGATATCTATTTGCATCCCTTCACTTTATCTTCCTATCCCTGTCCCTCCCTCTCTACCACAATCTCTAAATGCCAAACTCTCTACCACCCTCTCTCCTACCCTCTCTCTCGCCATCTCTCTCGCACCCTTTTTGGGATGCCTCCCTCTCAACCACACACATACTATCTCTCTCTCTCTCTCTCTCTCTCTCTCTCTCTCTCTCTCTCTCTCTCTCTCTCTCTCTCTCTCTCTCTCTCTCTACCACCGTCCCCATGCCACACTCTTTTTGTGCCATGCATTTTGCCACTCTCTCTCTCCCTCTCTACCACCCTCTCTCCGTGCCCATACCACTTTCTATCCATGCCATGCTCCCTCCATGCCATGGTGCACCCTCTCTACTACCCCTCCAATCTATTACGCCATTTTCCTCTGTCCTTCAACATTTCCCCTCTATATAAAATCCATCGCTCGATCGACCAATTTCATCACGCCCACTCTCGACGCTTCCCTCAATCAATTCTTCTGCCCCACACTCACATTTGCATACCCATCTTTGTGTGTATGTCTGTGTCCCTGTAGATATATGTCTGTGTCTGCCTCTCGTCATCGTTGGCCAGCGCACACGCCTGTCTCCGCAGCCCTGTTGCGGCGGTTCCAAGAAACAACAAGACGTCTGAAAGACACCTGACGCAAAGCACTGGAGCGTGACGCCACTGAACGACATGCATGATGTAGCACAAAAGAAAACGTCCGAACCATTTACTTGCATCCGGAATCGATAGGGAAACGTTGCTTGACGCGCCAGTCGTCAGCGTCTGGACCTCGAAGGAAGTTAATAAGTGCCAC
>CAMAOG010000045.1:7500-27871 GCA_945859605.1 Lumbricus rubellus | reverse complement strand
GTTTAGTCAACACTTCAGGCTGGCTGAACGCAGCATGTTGCAATTGTTACATAGCCTACATGTAGAACTAATTTTACAAATGTTTTATGTACAATTTCAGTTTATAAGCAACATAAGTAAATATTGGGTTTGAAAAACTTTTAATTATTATTAATTGACCTGTGTTTGTTGTAGGGTTTGCTAGGTTAAAAACTGTTTTTGTATAGTAGCCTACTCCAGAAATAAAGTATCAATTATTTTTTTCCGAAAGAGAGAAGTCATGAGCTCGAGGACGAAGCTCCTGGCCACAGGAAAGGCAAGGCGGTGAAATAATCGGTAGAGTACATGCAGTTTATATGATGTATAAGCTTATTATAGGGTTGGATGTAAACTTTGAGATTATAGGTTCGTCTTCTCTGTTGCTAATGTAATCTCTCCATGCGACTAGGGTTGCCAGAACTCTGTGATAAGTAAGTAACTCCACCGGACGTCCGACTATTCCAAGAGATATTGGATCAATAGGGATAGCTTGAAGAGGCGCTATAACCAGTGCACATACAAACAAACAAACAAACAAACAAACAAACAAACAAACAACAAGGATCGCCTTTCTCGGATGTGGAAATCCTTGCTATGTTCATTGTTCAGTCTTCTCTCGGATTTCGCCAAAGTTGCTTCTTCGTGCTTTATGAAATAATCTTGTCGTCCAGTCACAATTTTTGTGCTAGACTTCTGAATTATAACCCGCACAGGGTTTAATTATAGCAGGGAGGGAGGGATAAATCATGGGGTCATTGAGTGCAAAGTGCGCTGAAAGCGAGGTTTCCACCCTACTCAGTGAGGCATTTGATAGACTGGACTTGAAAAACTAATGCATGCACAATCCTATTGGGATTTAATAAAGTATACCTTTGTTGAACCGTCTGAAGACCTACAGATCAGGAACATCTGATAAAGGCAATCGAGGAGATTTCAGTCACAAAATAAACTATGAGTTAATAATAATAGGCCTATTATAACGTTCTTCGTAGCAGTCATTAGACAACCTGAAACATGACTGCCATTGACTGACTGGGGCTCATAGTAAATCTGTACATATGCCAGAAAGCAGGAATAAGAATAGGAGGGAATATTGGCAGTAGGGTAGTAAAGAAAATTTCCCTACTATCACCACTTCTGTTCAACTCCTACATCGATGGAATTTTAATTGGGATTGAAAGTCACTAAAAATATGAAGGGGACGAAACTAAAATATTATGAGAGGCTAGCTGATTAAGACTGAAAAGTTTCTCGTAGATATAGTGAAGAGAAACTGTAGGCTACACGGAGTAATCTCTCGTCGAAACCGGATAATCGATAGAATATGGACTGAATGTAAATAAACTTATAAATAAAATTATAAATTAGGCTACACGATGGTCATGAAGAAACATCTGCTCCGATGAAGCGTTAAATACGGCCAGACTTAAAGGATGGATATGAAGAAACAACTGCACAGACGAAGAAGAGAGAACAAGTAGTCCAAGAAGTTTTTGCTACTTGGCAGTGGAGTTTATATATAATGCCTTATTATTCTGTGTTGATCTTTAAGCGTGGACGCGTAGCTTTCTAGAAAATTATAGCTAGAGAAATCGTAGTCCCCAAGAATTCAGTTACCGTCGATGGCGTCTCTCCTTTGGTCTGCGATATCGCAGTGGCAGTTTTTTAAAATAATGTTTTATAGATCCGTCGGATTCATTTGTAATAGGCCTATACAGGAATAAACGCGTAGTTATGAAATCTGAACTTTTATTTCAGTTGCTTAACCAGGGATTAACGATAGGGCCTACATTTTGTTTAACCAGGGTTTAATTATAGCCTACAACTGATTGATGAAAATATTTTTTATCTAAAACAATGTTCAACGCTGCTGAAACTGGAAATACTCCTTCATTTCCGTTCAGCATGGAATAATAATAAAATTATAGATCGAATTTTGGTCCAATGGATTTCACGCAGTGGATCTGTTTTTTTCTTCTGTTGACTTTCGGCTAGAAGATGTCACCGCCATGCACGTGTTGCTTGCGTGGAACGGGCAGTCCATACGTTTTAAGGTTAGACGTTCTGATGATCGACTCCGACGGTTGGTGATCCTTGAGCCATTGCTGAAGATCGGGACCTTCTCTGTTCAACCAGTTGATGTTATTCTCGATGTCGAGGATCAGGTTCGTGTAGGATGTCGTTTCTGCGCCAGTCAGCGGAGGGTGCCTAGCTTTGAAGGCTAGCAACTGTAAAATCAGTGAAGATCAATTATATATTAATAAATTGATTTTTTTAACGAAGCATGATGCTGTGGGCCTAAATAGTTTTTTTTAAAGAGATTGAAGCTTAAACAGAGGATGCTGTCAAGTATTAAGCATAGCTAACGACGGCAGTAGCCTATTCTAGTGAGGACAGACGGTTACCCCAACACCTTCAGAATTACGTGCGAATGTCAGTTTAGATAATCGTTAGGTCTAATTCTGAAATATGTCTTTACCCGTTACTGCAAAGCAGGGTTCAGGGCACCAACTTATCCATGAGCGAATCAGACAGCAGTGGATAAGGGACAGTAGTAATTGGGAAATGAGAACTTCAGCATTATTCTTCTTTCTCTTTAGGCTAGAAATAATCACTCTGGCGAGGTCAGCCACTCAAATCCTATGCGTATAATTATATAGCCTACACATCATAAAGTCTGTATCTCTAATAAAAGATAGGGTCATAAGCCTACATGCAGACTCTATCAGCGCTGTGCCGAAGATTGCATCACCAAAGATTCTTGCATTTCTACAACTTTGAGACCATCCCATTCACGTCTTGGTTTTTCGCAATTTATGAGCAGTGCAATCCACGGCAGAGAGCAAAATTAATTGAAAGAACTAATCAAAAGCGCATTGCCATCAGCGTTTTCGATTGTCATCTTACTTTGTCCAGTTCTGCCTGAGTCGTGAATCCGAGAGCAACATTTGCCAACTGCGTCATGCGATTTAGTCTGAAACAAAAATAATGTTATCCAGTGTTAATACAACACAAATGTGACCTAACGTAGTGTGATTTATTCTGTAACTTTCTCGCGGATTTATATAGCGCTAATTTAACAGAGGCAAGTCAGATGTGAATCATGTGATATTATCATGCAAGGAACCAAATGGGAAGATCGGTCATGCGTTGAAACAAAATGATAGATCTTCACTCACAGTTTACTTTAAAGACGATAGGTCTACACGTGTTGATATCTACATAAAATATTGTGAGAGTAAATTTCTAATTTATAAAACGCTTCTCTGACATCAAGCCTCACCTTATTCACGAGGGCTGCCCTGGGCGGAGTTTATCAAGGGTTAGGGGGAACTAAGCCCCCTCCAAGGGGGCCCATAAAATTTAGTCGATGAAAATATTGTCGGCGCCGCTGCATTTTGGATTTGCACCAAGTCAAGTCTCGCCCCGAATTCCAAGTTTTTCATCTCCCCATGAAGTGAAACCAAACTCCGCCCATGAGCGCTGCATCGTATCAGAGGGAATGTCCAGACAGACGTCAATAGGGTAGCTAGGAATCTGTTCGCCAGAGGGATCAAGAAAGATGTCGGATGGATAAGGGTAAGATTTCTTGAGGACGTGACATTCAGATCATCATGGTTAGAGATAATTATAATTAGGCCGACTCGCAATAGATCATTATACGACGTTGCGCAATTTAATACTACATTCGGTGATCTTACACAAAGTATCGCGTTGATCCGTAAATCCTGTATTTCTTTAACTAGTCTGATACTTCGTGTCGTAAGTTTTTTTTCGTCTTACGTCACTAAATAGTATGGTAATTATGACTCAGATGTAAAGTAGCGAATTGTGACACAGTGTATTTCACCCTGGAATTACGAAGACAGATGTATCAATGAGCTTGTTCCAGTTGATGTCAAGGTAATTCCAGAGGATCTGAGCTCCATAATCCGACTGCGATAGGCACTGAGCCAAAGCATTCCTATCACGAGGATCCATGGAACTTGGGAGCATCTGAAGAAGCCTAAACAATAACAATGAATAAAAAAGATATACTTAGTAAATGTGCAACTATTGTTACTGTTGCTACGAGATAGTATAATAATGTTGTAATTACTGAGAAAGACTGAATTGGTGCAGGATCAAAACACGTTACTGATTATTAGCTTTCATCCTCTCCACCTTGCACATTCGCAAAGCATCCAACGACGGCCATTGCTGAATTATTGGGAGTTAGCGAATGCGCCCTTAAAGGCAACTGCGTTGTAGCGTTGTATCGTCAACGAGATACGCTGGAACAAAAATGTTCTCGCGGCTCCCCCGATATAGTGCTTATCCTTTGTCCCAGGTCCGAATTATCGCTGAATTACGGTACTCAGCTTTTTGTTAATTCTTGGATAGATGCATATTTGCAACATTTAGCAACAACTAAATAAATGCCGTAGCTATAGGGTGGATGCATTTGGTGTTTGGCGACAATGCACCAATGTATGAGACAATAATTATTAACCTGTCGAGTAGCTTGGTGTCGGTGGTACAGGTGCTTCCACAAAGGTAGGCATATCTCTCGTCGATAATTTGAGACGTCTTTCTGGCCAGGTATTGGTCAAAGGACAACTGCCAATCATCCTCTGTTCCTTCGCGCACACCAACGCACAACACCGTTGGAAGGTTATTTGGATCCACTCTGTACGCAGCGCATGCAAACATTATTTATTGCCATTGTCATAATTTTATTTACATGATGACAGATATGAAAAACTTAATTTGCTAATCACTTTAGAGTGCGATGTCGCTATGGTGTTATTCTCTGGTTGAATCGCTATTATGCCATCTGCATTTGCACGATAACACTCATGTTCAGATGTTTAACATCAGTCCATTTTCATTATTTTCTGCGACCAGGTTGGACCTGAGTATTGAGTTGATATCTTGTCTGTAGCCTACATCCATAGTCACTATCTGCGATAACGAAGCATTATTTCACTTTCATGACGTGGATGAGGACGATTATTTTGGTGTTGATAAGAATTGCTAAAAGAGATTTTTCATTTCCATTAAACGAATTTCAATCTGTTTCAATGAACAATGCATCGTGGCAGTGGCAGAAGCTAATGAAAAATGCAAAAAAGTAAATTTCAATATCAAAAATTTTAATTTGGCCCATCTATGATGACTCTCGTGGAAGGATAAATTTGACAAGATCAATAGAGGACAGGCTTACACATTTGCAGATGGATTGGCAACGATGAGTGCGTACTGAGAACGTGCTTCAGTCAGACAGTCAGCGTGACCATAAGCGCAGCCAACAGAGATCATGTCACGTCTAAGGAACCTGAAAATCAATCAACCATGACGATTTCTAAAGAAGAATTCAGTCAGATGATTCACTAATTTTCAATTTCATAATTCTCTGATAGTGTCTGACTGATGAACACAAATCAATCGATCAGTCCAAATATTTTACACGAAAACTAGACTCTTTGTGTTTTATTTGTTTATCGTCAACACTCGACAAAAGCGCTACCGTTTCATGTTGACTTCTCGTTATGATAAGTATTATCTTGCAAGACGAAACTGTATGTTCGGTATATTTTTTTTGTATATATAAGTTTTCCTCTTGAAGCGGAGAAGATCTGGAATTCGTTACATACTTTCCTGCCGGGGATTAAAGTTGAAGTCTAAAATGCGAAGCCGTCTGTCATAATTAATTATAATTATCAGCCCACAATTCACTGAGCAAGTTGTAATTCTGTCTGCTGCAAGCCTGCAAGACAATTTAAGCAAAACGTGCTGAAGTTGTCTTCATTTGTTAGCAATTATACTTTCGTCTATCATCAGCTAGACGTACTGTTGGAAAGGAGTCTCCGTGTCTGCATAAGTCCATCCAAGTCGTTCGTATATTGGAACGGTGAGACTGAGGACGTAGCACTGCAAAAGACATTCACGAAGCCTAAAATCGTGTTTAAAATTCAAATTGATTTGTTTTGAATTTTGGTCACTAGCTTCATTCATTCAATCTTCATTTCTTCATATGGAATGTTTATAGGCTATACCTCCCGTCAAAAAACATCACAAAGAGAACTATGTTACTTAGGGCCTACACGTAGCAAAATAACTTCGTTCTTAACTTTACATGAATTATCACAATGATTATTATAACATTATTTGCGTCAACTGTGATGACGAAAATAACCACAGTTACACGGTTGAAGGGAAGTGGGATGAGATCTTTTCTACCACCCGTCACCACAGTCAGTACCAGTCAGTACTTCTTTTTGCTTAGAGTCACAAATCGCACGCATTACTTCCTTCTACAATGATAATTGCTGACCAGTGTGGCCACATACTCGGTGCAGTTCACTCCATGACTGTTTGCGAATGAGTCGCTCGGAGTACTTGAGATGTCTTAGTGCTGTGTTCCACGGTCCCCACTTTGTCTCATTTGCAAGGTAGAGGGTTGTCTCCATGGCGACGGTCTCCGGAAAATATCCAGCCCTTCAAAACAAAGAAAGCCGCATTTTATTCAATGAAAATAAAAAATACTGCAACTCTCTTTTACCAGGCTTTATAAGCAGACGTAGCTGGACGACTTTTCTTGTTTGTGAGTCACTTGAAAGTGAAGTAAATTTAATTAATGCTTGCCTACAAAAACCGGTTTGGAAAAGGTTGTTAGGTCTCTAACAGATCCCGGTTCACTATCATTATGAGGATGACTAGGTCAACCCATGTAATGGGAAACGAGTCAGTTAACCAACACCCCGAAACCCCCCACCTCCCATTTCACTCCCGGTCTAACGATTGGAACCAAACAAGTTGATGATTTTAAAAGTATTAATCGTTTACTGTGGATATGTGTGAAATGTTTCCTCGATTTCAGCAGGTATCTGACACTTCTTATGAAGTTGTATTGCAATTCGCTGATGAAAACTACGCAAGTATATCCTATATGTATAGTTGATGAGTTGTGGAATGTGGTAGCCTAATTCTATTTCCATCACCCTGTTACGTGTAGGCCTATACATGTCGTCGTCGATGCCATATTCGTCATTCCGAACATTGGCGGCACATCAATGGCAATCTTTCTCCAGAGATCCTTCTGCTGTGTTGCGCGCACATTCCATTCCATCACGTCGTCCATCAACATTCGTCGCTTGGTCGTTCTCTTCCTCTTCATCTCTCAGTCTCACCAATTATTATGTCTTTTTATAGGTAGTTTATTGTCTTCTTCATCATATTATGTCCGAAATATTCTAATTACCTTTTAAATTTAACACTCCAAAGTTGTTCTACACCCACTTCTCTCAACACATCGCTATTCCTTTTTTGGCTGTCCAAGGTATTCTCAGTGTTCTTCTGTATGTTGTTGTTTCAAATAACTTTAATCCTTTTTGCACGACTTAATCGGTTATTATGTGAAACCTCACCTTGCAACTGAGAATGCATCGTCGATGATTTGACTTCTACTTTTGACGTGAATAGCCTGAAATATAATTAACTTGAAGTTGATATGTAACCAGATTAGATACGGTTCACTCCTCAAATAATATTTGATCAATATTTGCAGGTTTTTCACAGCAGGATCTGAAAAGTCACCATCTGGTGCAAGTGCAGCTGAGACGACATAATAATTGATGACTGCATCAATGCAGAGAAGAAACGTGATGCCATAAATTGACTCCATTATTTTTGTAGAGAGATAAGCATGTGTAACTTTAACTAATGTGCTGATTGGCAAGCACTTTGTTCATAGGCATAGACATCAACATTTCAGAGCGGTTTGACCAACTTCCTTCTCAAAGTTTATTTATAATCAGAGCTTTTGTGCATATCTTCAAAGATCATCTTCGAAAACTCACCCATGCAGGAACTGCTGACAACTAATAATTGTATTATTATAGAAAGATATTATTTCTGACACTGACCGTGTTATTCTGGAGAAGTTGTGAGACAATAGCAGCCTGGCTGACATTATCATACATAACCCGGTAGTACATTGAAAATTTTGCATTGATGACAGCCCACTTGTTCAGATCAGTCGGAAACCCAGAGACTGTTGTTTCTGCGCGCAACAAAACGAATAGAAATAGTTAGAGAAGGTAGAGTGAGAGAAGGAAGTCACAGACTGGTCAATGCATTGGATGGCACACAAAGAAATAGTTGCAAGTTGAGTCATAGAGGATAACTGACCAGTCAGTGAAATATATTATTATTATTATTATTATTATTATTATTATTATTATTATTATTATTATTATTATTATTATTATTATTATTATTATTATTATTATAAGAATTACTCCTGTTCACAATAAGAACTAACATAGTTCTTCAGTGCAAGACCTCCATGTGTCTTGACTGTTTGAGTCTGTCGTTCCTAAAACAGACAAAGAGTTCCCTATTTGTAGGGCGACTGATAGACGCTGGAGCAGATGACTCGTCTCACGCTTGTCTCCTTTGGCCGCTGAAATTTTCCGTCCTAGCTCTTGTACGAACTGCAGAGAATCAGTGTCCCAACTTCCTGCTGTTTCGACTGCGACAGGGACGAAATGATGCGATCTTGCTAAGTCTGCATATTTGCTCTCTTTCTTACGGGCTGCTCTTTCCGCCGCGGCACCTGCACTTTCTGCAGTTAAATGTCTGTATGATGATGCAAACGTATCCGGTACCGTCACATCCCACGTCAAGCAGAGACCTCTGTGCCAGGGAATGATGGTAACTCCATCTGGCCTTTTCCCATCCGATCGGGAGAGACCATTCGGCTCCTTTATGGCTGGTATTTTAGCTCTTGCAAATGCACGCCAAAGCACGTCGTTGATCATCCCGTGACGCTGCTGCCTTCCAGCTCCTTTGTTGCAAGAGAATCCGTGCAGGCCATTGGATTCGACTATGGCGCCACATTTGCATGTGTGCTTTTCACACAACGCAGTGCCTAGTCGAATGCCAGCTGCTATTCGCAGCGTGTCTCCCGACATTCGTAGTCCGACTGCTGTAATCGGAAGCGCATGAAGCCAGTCCCCTGAATGTGGTGATTGCGCGGCTAAAAAGCGGGCTTTGTCTGAAGAATCAGTTGTTCTTTCTGATAGGTCTTCAAGTGCATGTGTGATCATTGCACTGTCCCATTCTCTTTGTGCATGAGCCTTCTGCTCTATGGGAGGAGGTGCGTTCGTTCTTAATGACCACGAATTGAAAGCCTCCTCCACCAGTGGGTCCACAAGCGACACATCGACATCGTGTAGAATTGTGTCTTGAAGGATTCGCGTGCCAGCGGCTGATGCCAAAAAGGCGGAAGTTGCCAGCATAACGGCACTACGAATCCCTAGACCACCATTCCTCACAGGTAGAGATGCTTGGATCCACTTATCGTCGCTCATGTGAATGTTGAGAAGACTGCATAAGCCCGTTCTCAAGGCGTTGTCGAAGTTGTGTAGAATCCCTTCGCTCAGGAAACAGGCTGATGTTCTTAGCGTATATAAAAGCTTCGGGATGCTTAAACTGCTCCTCAACAGGGTGAATGAATCGTGCGGATGTAATGTCTCAAGTTTTGTGATAACTTTCTCCAGATCGTTTATCTTCTTTTGGATGGATTTGTCGACTGCACTGCCAGACAGTAGCGGCGCCCCAAGTAAAGACAAATCCTCAACGGCTACAAACTCAAAATCGGAGAAGACCTGATTCTTCTTTACTTCGTCGTAAACTCTGGCTGATGCTTCACATTTAGCTCGATTCAGTTGTAAGCCGTACACGGATGCTTGTTTCTCTATCAAGCGGATGTCATTCTCAACCTTGTCAATCGGTCCAGCAAGAGTGAGATCGTCCATATAACCAATATGTAGTGGTGTCACCAGACTCTTGAGAAGTGGATGTATCGTTAGACAAAACTCCAATGGTCCTAACGGGTCACCTTGCTGAGTACCTTCCTCCGAAAGGATGATATGATGTCTGGTCTGTAGCTGGGAGGAATAAGCGTAGTTGTCGAATACATATCTGTATATTCCTGGAGCTGCTGCTGCTACCGTCTCTAACATTGAGTCTCTTCTCAGAGCATTGAAGGCATTCGAAAAGTCCAGTTTTACTATAACATGATCTTCAGGCATAGACTGTAAGTAGCGTCTGGTTGCGTGAACAGCAGCTTCAGCTCCTCCTGGTACTCCCACGCCTATTTGAAACGGTAACAGAGTTTGAAACAGGTATGGAGTAACAACATGGCAGACACATTTAGCTGCCAGGCGTCGCCACGTGTATCCTACTGTGATTGGTCTGATTCCACCATCTTTCTTACTTAACGTTATTAGTCTTAAACCGTAGAGAATCTCTGCCACGTGTTTCGGTAGGCCGCCTCTCAATAATAGATTGATTAGCTCTGTAGTTGTATCCACAAATTCAGTGTCTGTTGAATTACTTAGAAGGTCTTTCAGATGTTGGGGTGTGAAGCCATCAGGACCTCCACTAGATGCTGCTGGAAAGGAAGCCACAGACTCACAAACCATCTTTCCGGAGACTTGAATGGCGTCAAACCTGTCTTCCTGAGGACATGGAAGTGTTCTTTTTTCATCGTAGACCTTTGGGTGTTTCTTTCGCAATTCTTCAAGCACTCTGGGCGAATCTTCTACAGGCACGTCATCAGAACATAGCAGACGAAGAGCACCCTTTATGTCGCCATCTTCGATTCTACTGGACACCGCTTGAGCAAGATAGTTTGCTTTATCGTAGATCTTGTCAGTCCTTCTCGTTCGTGTGTCATACGTGTGACGAGGGGTGTCATCGGATGCGTCACAAAAGACCATTCCACTGTGCCATGCCTCAATGCGATTTAGAATGATCTTGCCCAAGTTCCTGTTTCGGCCGCCCCTCTTGGGCTTACACAGGATTATCGGTGAAAATTGGAGTAAATCTTGCCATTTTGATGGATTGCTTGGCTCTCGGATAACAGCTTTCATGATCTTTGTAAGTAAGGTCCTACAGGCTGTTCTTGATGCCAGTGGGATGCGTTTCAGCAGCGCTCTATTAACCTTCGGATGAGTTAAAATGTTTGGCAGCGACTCACTGTTGACTAGCTTTTCATCACCATCCTCCTTGTAATGGCTTTCATCACATTGCGTTGAGTGTGAAGGACTACCCGCATCTGTTGGCATAGAATTAATAGGCTGCTGGTCTGACCCGGGACATGGGTTCCGACGGGGACCATGGGAGTGTAGCGTGCCTTTCAAGCGATGTAATTTGAATTCTATGAAACAGACTGAACACACACCAACGTCTTTTGGTGACTTTTGGCTCATTATTGCAAGCGGTGGAGATGGACGAAGATGCCGTCCGCCTTTAGATCAAACCCGGTTGCGATATCGCGATGCATGAAACCCTTATGATGATGAGAGAATAAGATATTTGAAGTGACAAGAATTGGGCTGGGTGTAAACAAAATAACGTTTCAAATGTCCGTATGCAAGCGACTTTAATGCGTTGCTAAGCAACCCACATTATGACGTCGTAAGAAGTAATAACTGTTTTACCGGTTTATAAAATCAAGATATAATCCGGTCTCCTGCTCAAAATCCCCAAACTTGACTTACAATCCTTCAAAAGTCCGAGAGCAGCGTAATAAAATATCCAGATATTCGATGTCCTGGCATCAGGAGAAAAGCAACGATACTAAACATGAGTTCTGACGATATCGTTTTACGGCAAAAAACGCCTAATCCTCGAGAGCGTCAAAACCAGCGACTGATTTGCAGCGCTGCGTCATTATTCATTATTTATTATTATTATTATTATTATTATTATTATTATTATTATTATTATTATTATTATTATTATTATTATTATTATTGTTATTCGTCATGCTACAAGAGGTTACTAAAGCAATTTATAGCCTCCTTAATTATTATTATTATTATTATTATTATTATTATTATTATTATTATTATTATTATTATTATTATTATTATTATTATTATTATTATTATTATTTGATTTAACAGATTATTATTCGTAGATTTTAATGTTGAATGTTTTACTGACGAGCGCTCTCGTTGCATGTGACTAGTTCGCTCGCTTATTGAAAATCAACATATTTGTATAATAGCTTATTCACTTGATATATTTATAATAAATATTTAAATATCTTTTGTAATACATAATTAGATTTAACTCTGTCTTATCTATATAAATGACTAAAACGACTAAAAACGTCCGACTAAAACGTTCGTCTACACATTCACTCCTCTGACATCGATACACTCACTGTCCGCACTAACGTCAACTTCGAGCAATCCGACAAGTTTTCCATTAGCATTTTAGTCATGATGTCCATTTCAATCTATAGACATTTTCAGTGTGAGATGTTAAAACACTTAGTCCATTGCATTGTGTAGATATTACTTACCATTGTCGCCGATATCAATCCAGGCGCTGGGTGCTGCGTCCCAGGCCTCGGGTTCACACTCTGCTGAGACGATGGTTATTGGAACATCCCACTTGTAGCTTCATCGAAAGAAAGCAAGACCGACATAACATAATCAAAATAACACATTTGTGGGCTATAATTGTAGACTGACTGGACGGCAATAACTGTTTATATTTTATTGATGTATTAAAGGTGTAGGCCTATCATGCTTCTGAGAATTTGTGTAAAGCATTCTAAGTATGATACTTTGAGTATCATTATGACAGGAACTTTAACGGTGTCTTGATTCCATTGCCAGACTAGATCAAGCAAATTGAATTCCTCGTTACATCAAAATAATCACATGGCATCGTGTAACAGGACGCGACGTACTTCGTTGAAATGCAATTCTGCAATGATTCTGTGAAGATTTTCTGCAATAACGTGAAGGGAGTTGGTGTCGTGAATGAAAACCAGCTGTGTAGGCTACACATAGGAATTATTATACGCAGTATCGCTATTTAAATGTACGATCTCGTTGTCATGAAATCGTCTTACTTGTACGGGCTCGGTGTGTTGATGATCTGATTGGGTGGGCGAAGAAAGTGGGTTCTGACGAGCGTAGCTGTTCCATCGGTATTCCTTGTGACGGAGACGAGTGGAAATCCCATCTGGTTCAACCATGGATCCATGCGTAGCTTTACGTCCAGTGGACTTCCGTCTGGATTCTTTATGCCATCAATGGCCGCTTGCTGGAGCAAGACACATTGCAAGTACAGCTTAACCCAAGTTTAATGTCAGGCAAGTTGTAGATTAATTATTTTGTCCTGATTGTATTTAATGTGATAGTTCTCAACTATGCATAAATGTGCACAGTCAGGACGGAAGTGAGCCATGCAGAAATGCAGGCAGGCCTTCACGTAGGTATAGGCAGGCATGGAGACATAATATGTAGTTCTCTGAAAACGAAGAACTTTTGCACTGTCTTGATAGTTGTGACGTCTAAATGGCAATTCTAATCGTGCTACTAAAGAATGGTGGAATCCAAGGATTAGCGAAAGACAAGGAAGAGCAAAGTCACGGCATAGCGAAGCCAACTATTGTTCATGCCAATACGCAGTAACTTGTAGGGATAATGGATATCAATGGAATGGTTGAGCTAGAACGGTAGAAGCTCTGAATGACAATCAAAGTAAAAAAAAATCCAAAGCACAGTGGACAATGGAAAGGTAGGTTTACCTCCAACTAGGTGTTAAGCCAATGAATCATAAAGTGAAGTAACCAGTGAAGCCAAGGAGGAGTGAATCACTGTGAGGCGCAGTCGAGATGTAGCCTACTAGGCCCTGCTTGACTAATCACTAACCTCAGTCAGAGCTTTCCAGAGATCGTCGGTTGTGACGGCGTCGTACTCATTCGCCAGAAGATATTTCTGCAACGTAGATCAGAACCAAACTTATCTTAGTTCACGTATTTAAAATGTGTCCAATCCTTAGTCTGATGTGTGTTATTATCTAAGTGTGTAATTGAAAAATCTGCTATCGGACCACACCACCTGGGTGCAGTACGTTCGTCACATGCACCGGCAGTATCGTGAGAAAGAAAGGTCATACTGGGAATCCAAGGTCGCTTCTCACACAAAGGAACCCAAGCGACTATGGACAGCATTCAATGCGCTCCTTGGCCGTCGTCGCCCTGAGCGTCCTCCAGATACTCCATTCTTTACAGCGGATGACTTTCTGGCCTCGCTTGAAGCCAAGATTCGCGACATTCGACAGGCAACCGCTGACTATCTGCCACCTGATTATCCTCCCCCCAACTGTCACCTCTCTACATTGAATTCAGTTACAAGCGCAGAACTACGACGCATAATTCTTTCTTCGCCGCCAAAGTCCTGTGAACTGGATCTCATACCTACCTTCCTTCTTCACGAATTCATCGACATATTACTTCCTCTCCTCACAACACTTTGCAATCGGTCTCTACAGCAGGAAGGCATTCTACCATCGACACAGAAGAGGTCAATCCTGATCCCTGCTCTGAAGAGCGGTGGATTAGATCCGACTAATCCCGGAAAACTACAGGCCGATAGCGAATGTTACGTTCCTCTCGAAGCTCATCGAAAAGGTCATCGCCATGCAGCTTGTCGCTTACCTATAGAAGGAAATAATCTGCTGCCACAGAATCAATCCGGTTTCAGAAGATTCCACTCAACTGAAACGCTTCTACTCCGTCTCCTCTCAGACATCTACGGAACGATTGACAGAGCCCAGCTGACCCTGCTAGCCCTTTTCGATGTCAGCGCTGCTGTTTACACTGTTGATCATGAGATTTTGTTAAAGCGACTGAGTGTTTCTTTTGGTTTGTCTGGTGAATTTCACAAATTGATATATTCTTTTCTTCACGAACGTTCTTTCTGTGCAATCCTTGGTTCTTCTAGGTCCTCGTGGGTGCCTTCACAATATGGTCTACCCCAGGGTTCAATCCTTGGTCCCATACTTTATATTATCTGCACCCCCAGGCCTAACGGCTCATGTGGTCTCGGGGCAGCAGCATGCTGACGACGTCCATGTTTACACCCATTGCCTCCCTTCTAATGCTGTTGAAGCGGTTCGGATGATGAGCGAGACTTTGGATGCTCTAGAAGCTTGGATGTCATCCAATAGACTACGCTTGAACCCAACTAAGACAAAATTTATTTGGTTGGGCACACGGCAGCAGCTTGCCAAGCTTGATCTCTTTTCTCTTGCATCTGAATTTCCTAGCTTTGTCTTTGCAACCACGGTTCATGACCTCGGTGTCCAACTTGACCAAGAACTCACTTTTGCTCCTCAACTTCACCGTCTTGCACGAGGCTGCTATTATCAGTTGCGCCAGCTTCGCACTGTCATCCGTTCTCTTAAATCTGCCGCTACTCTTACTTTAGTTCATTCCTTCGTTACATCTCGCATTGATTATTGCTCTTCGCTCTACTTTGGCCTCCCATCCAGCAGATTGACTTCTCTTGACCGGGTGTTGCTCTGCTGCGCGCATAATTGGGCAAATCCTTAAAATATGGTCATGTTTCAAACTACATGCTGGAGGTACTTCACTGGCTCCCAATTGGCCAGCTATTGAGTTCAGGGTAGCTGCATTTGTATGGCGACGTTGTCAGGGCCAAGGCCGTAGCGAGGATTTTTTTCGGGGGTGTTTAACGACTTTTTCTTTTGGGCGGAATTTTCTGACAACCCCTTTTGCGTCATCGCCTGCTTTTCTTCCCTGTGTACAGATCGTAATACGTTCACGGCGGTTAGAGGCAAAACTGTTTCCCTCGAATTTACATTACACACTGTAGTTTCTACATCATGTGCTATTAAATGCATTATTTCGTTTTTGCATTATTTCATTTCGGGGGATATTCAAACACCCTCTAGCTATGGCCTTGGTCAGGGCCTCGTCCCAATTTACCTCCGAGAGCTATGCAGCCTTAAATTGGGTATCCAAGGACGTCGGCAGCTACGCTCCTCTGATACGGGGGTCCTCTAGGTTCCTTTTGCTCGTACTACTACCATGAACATTCGAGCTTTTCTGTGGTTGGCCCAGTGGTCTGGAATGGCCTCCCTTTTGAGCTATGCCTACACTTTGGGACTCTACCAGGATCGTTCCTTACTAAACTTAAAACTGTTCTTTTTGGCGCGTTGGAGTCGGGAGCGCCTCTGAGTAGTTTTTGTCTTGAAGGAGCGCTATATAAATATCCGAATGAATGAATGAAAGGCATTCTTCGACGCACAGAAGCGTATTAGCACACCGGTAAGTAAGTCTGATGTTCATAAATTATTTTCGCTTACCGTTAATCCAGCTTTGAATGTCGGCGTCGTCAGAATAGGCCTACCTTCTAACATTGTAACCACCGCTGCACCCTACAACCACGCATCGGCCAACACATTATTATTCTGCAGCACAAAGGATCTGATTCGATTTATGCAATGCAATACAACTCCATTATATGAATACGTGGGGCGCGGTGGTACATGTAGTCTTACAGCTGGAGGGTTGCAAGTTTGAATCCACCTCAAGTCGCAGAGTAGGAACCTTGGGCAAGTCCTTTAATCGCAATTGCTCAGCGCTGTGGCGTGAAACTCTGATGCAGTGTCCGCGCTGCAGTTGGGAGCGCCTCTGAGTAAAGTTTGAAGGGGCGCTACAAAAACAAGTGCACGTATACAAACAACAAACAAGCATCACTTCCACAACCCAATGTTCAGGAAACGCCATAAAACAGAACATCGATGGCGCTGAGATTAATTATATATTGTGAGTAACTTGCTTTACGCTCCAACTTAATTAGACCCATATAGTGGCGTAATCTCTAAACGCCCATTCTCCCCGAGATACAGAAGTAACAGAACGATCGCTCTCAGCAATTTCTTACTCTGTGCAAAATGAGTTTATCTTCTCTTTCTTCTTCACGATCCCTGGGCTGAAAACCCGTAGGTGTCCACTGCGCAATTGACTACTTTCTTCCAAGATTCTTTGTCCTGTTCCCGGTGTGTCAGTTCCTGCGCATTCATCCCACACCATTCTTCTATGTCCTGCAACCATTCTCTGCATGGTCTTCCCCTTCTCCCCGATCCCTCCATGATTCCCGTCACCATACTCTTTATCTTTCTATCGTCGCTCATTCTTTGTCTGTGTCCGAATAGTCTCAGTTTCCTTTCCATTATGGTTCCTACAATATCTGATTTGCTGTTAAGTCTTCTACGCACTTCTACGTTAGTTATTTTTTGTGTCCAGCTTATCTGTAATATTCTTCTATAACAGTAGCCTACATTTCGAACACTATAATTATCCTCGGTTTGTCGTCCTTTTTAGTGTCCAGATTCCGCATGCATACAACGCCGTACTGAATACGCATGTTTCTAATATTCTTTTCTTTGTTGAATGTGATAGCCTATTGTTTTTGCTCTTCCATAATATGTTGTTGAATCCTGCCATTATCCCTTTTGCTTTGTTTATTCTTCTTCTAATCTCCTTCGCGCAGTTGTTATCTGACATCAGTATTCTCCCTGCAGGAGTGCAGGTATACAAATTCTGTGACATTTTCGATGTTTTCTTCTCTAATTTTGATGTTATTTTCTATTTCTTCTTTACCAAATGCCATTGTCTTTGTCTTTCCGATGTTAATTTGCTCTACCCAGCAATTCCACATTCTTTTGAAGTTTTTTTTCAAAATTTTCCTCTATAAGATCAATGTCATCCGCAAATTAATTGTTTCTCCTTGCACAGATATTACCGTCCCATTGTCTTGTATCTCTTCCATTACTCTTTCCATGAGGCTATAGATAAGGCCAAAACAAACACAGCCTTTCGGTGTTTAGACTTAATGAAAATCTTCTCAATGTCTAGTTCAGCCAAAGTCTGGTCTTTCAAGTTTCAACTAGATTGATATAAAAAAGATCGCTCAAGTCTGTTCTCAGTTGAATACAAAGTCTTATCTGTTCTAGTGACTTCTGTGGCGCTACACTGGCCAGTGGACACTACAGCACACTTAACGCCGCATGACTAGATGGCTTCTCCAAAGTATCTGATTGATATTAGACTCTATTTCTAAAATTAGTCCCAATATTAGAACATAGTCTACGATGATATTCAACCACAAAGCAGAATTGGTGCCCAGTGCATGAAACGCTAGCGCCCTATAAACTGGTAATTAATAAACATGGAAATGACTGACTGACCTTGAGGAAGGTGCTTGTACTGAAGGAATCAAAAGCATTCCAAACAGTTGGAATCGGTTTACGAGCTGGATCGGATGAATTCCTCTGATCGTCCTCCATGAAATACTGAGTCAGAACTTGGGATGTTTCGCTCTGCAGCGAAATGAAATAACATGTTGTTGCGCGAATCCGTCGCCACCAGTCAGTACTGAGAAGTAATTCCGAGGTATCTTCAAACGGGACTAACTATACGCTGACCACCGGCAGTGATGTAGGGTAGAAATTACCCGTAAGTAGCCGGTAAATACGATTAGTATACTGTATACATAATAAGTACACAAACAGACTAGAATAGGAGGTTTAAATTAGCTCATCGTTGTGTGATTATTTACTTGTGGTGGTGATAATGATGATGATGATGATGATGATGATGGCGACGACGACGGCGACGACGACAACGATGATGATGATGATGATGATGATGATGATGAATCATAATCTCACAGCGATCCAATGTATCTTCTACTAACCCCTTCCCAGCCGAGAGCCTGTGTTGGTCTGAACTGGTAGTATGTTGCGAATCCTACGTTTAGCCAAAAGTCATCCCACCATTTGCAAGTCACCAGATCGCCATACCACTGTCAGCGTCACAATAACATCGGAATCATTTATATAATAAGCTTAATTATTAAGTCAGCGACACCGTATGCGCTCAAATCATCAATAACTGTTCCAGATTAATTTCGTAGTTTATTATTATTGTAATAATCAATAATCAATTATTATCATTTCATATCATTATGTTTCGTTCGTGCATTAGTTCTTCTTCGTTCTTGATCGTTCATTCTTAGTTGGTATCCGGATGGATTTGCTGTGAATTATAATTTAAGGAAGCAGATCGACCTATGGTCAGTGGTTGACCTATGGTCAGTGGTCGACCTATGGTCAGTGGTCGACCTATGGTCAGTGGTCGACCTATGATCAGTGGTCGACCTATGGTCAGTGGTCTACCTATGGTCAGTGGTCTACCTATGGTCAGTGGTCTACCTATGGTCAGTGGTCTACCTATGGTCAGTGGTCGACCTATGATCAGTGGTCGACCTATGGTCAGTGGTTTACCTATGGTCAGTGGTCGACCTATGGTCAGTGGTTTACCTATGGTCAGTGGTCTACCTATGATCAGTGGTCGACCTATGGTCAGTGGTCTACCTATGGTCAGTGGTTTACCTATGGTCAGTGGTCGACCTATGGTCAGTGGTCGACCTATGGTCAGTGGCTGACCTTCACATGACTTTCTGCTAGTCGAAACAACCACGCATCACTTGGTTGCTTCTTCCATCAGTCAATTAATCTATTGTCCGATCAAACTTACTCATGGTCACTTCTGTTGTTTTCTACTTTTTTTTAATCTTAAGTTTTGTCCCAAATTCTAGACTTTTTAAAAAGCGGTAATGTTTACACTCTTTACGTCATGGTAATCGAGGCACCAATGAACGTGTATTGTATTGTATTGTATTGTATTGCATACCAAGCGAGATGTTTCGTAAGACTGTGGAGACACCATGTTCAGTTTTCCAGAGGCTGGTGTGGTTTCCGGGTTGTAGACCATGTCTTCTTCTTTGTAGCCGAGCAGACCCCAGTTCCCCGTGAATCCATACGCGTTCGGAACGACAAGGTGATCTACAGGTTGAATAAAGCATTGTTACAACCGCCGAAATCGTATGTTTTCATTGCCCTATGTTCTGAACTGCTTGATCTGTTTGATCGTCTACTGCAAGCGAGAGAATATAAATATGTCTAATCAATGGCACCTGAAGATTTGAGTCCAACCATCCATTCAGCCAAATTCTTTTGTTCCCATCCATCCATCCATCCATCATCATCATCATCATCATCATCATCATCATCATCATCATCATCATCATCATCATCATCATCATCACCACCATCACCATCATCATCATCATCATCATCATCATCATCATCATCATCTGCGTGTCCGTATACATTAATTTATTTGTCTCTCTTTCGCTTGAATTTAGCTTATCACGATGTTTTTGGAAAGCAAAATCCTATGACACATTCTACGACTATGAATTTGCACATATTCCATTCAGACTTCAGACCTGCACTTATCCACCCTATACGCCGCTGAAAACCAATAGACAGGTATCTGATTATATTATATCCGACTGACCGGACTTAGGTTCTCTGTAAGGGATTCCAGTTTCATTTTCAAGCCAGGCCTGCAGCTTCGGTGCCGTACTTCGGAAGTAGTTCATCTGCGGAATGATTTCAG
>CAMAOG010000045.1:0-5000 GCA_945859605.1 Lumbricus rubellus | reverse complement strand
AGCGTCGTCGTCGTCGTCGTCGTCATCGTCATCAGCATCATCTTCATCAATATAAGCATCATCATCACCATCGTCTTGCTTCCTTTCCCGCAGCGCATCTCATTTAGAATCGCATCTTTGGTGTGTCGATGCTTATCAGGCTGGGCACTTTTTTTATCTGTGTGAGCTTTGCCTCCCCCTTTCCACTTGCATAGGCCGCCGCGCACTGCGCTCTGCTGTCCATGGTGACTTTTTGAAGCCTGTCGTTTGAAAGATGCTAATAAAGCATATGACTTGTTTATGAAAGAATATAAAAGAAACTATGATAAGACGTTTCCAATATAAATAAAGGAAAGCCCATACTCAAACATATGAGTATAATAGGTGGGTGTTGCGAAGTGAACGTACAGCCTTTGGTCCTCGCCGCGCGCTTTTGTCGGCGCGCTTTGTCCTGCGCGCTTTTGACGGGGTACTACTCTATGTGTTGTTGCAGGACCGAGAATTAGATGAGAAACACTGAAAACCTTCAATAAGTCAATGACAGGTATTATCAGACACATCAGGAGATAGGATTCATGGGACAATCATAATAATAATAATGTCTGACTTCATATTTCCATCGGATGCGTTGTATTTGGCGTAGTAGAGTCCATATACATCGTGGCTCATATTTCCAGTGAAGTTCATCTCGAGGATGTAGCTGACGTTGTGGATCAATGGCTGTGTTGTCTCGAAGCGGAGGATCTCCCACCAATCGTCCTGGACCCATTGGCGCAAGATAGGAGCACTCAGGTCCCCTCCGCTTTGTCCAGGAGCAAGGGAAAGCTTGACGGAGGAGCTGTCAATCGTCAGCCCTGTGCAGTTCATCAACAAACCGATCAATCAAATTACTCGTTTATTCATTCATTCATTCATTCATTTATTCATTTATTCATTTATTCATTCATTTATTCATTCATTTATTCATTCATTCATTCATTTATTCATTCATTTATTCATTCATTTATTCATTCATTTATTCATTCATTCATTCATTCATTTATTCATTCTCTCAAATTTTTTCATTCCTATTTTTTTATGTGCACTTGCTATAGCGCCCCTTCAAGCTCTCTACTCAGAGGCGCTACTGACTACAGCGCGGACCCTGCATCGGAGTTTAACGCCGAAGCGCTGAGCAATTGTCAGTGAAGGATTTGCCCAAGGTCCCTACGAGGCGACTTGAGGTGGATTCGAACCTGCAACCCTTCTGCTGCAAAGCGATGAAAATACCCTCTACACCACCGCACCCCCTATGATCTGCCTTAATCCTGAAATGCTATTGTAACACCTTCACTTATATTGCCATTTCTTACACTGCAATCTTTCACGTGAGTTTTAGCCTTGCATCATAGACTCCAGTGAAACATGTCCTGGTCTCTTACCTTTGGAGTTGATCGTGACGACATTCGAAGCTACGCGGCAGGTAAAGTAGATCTGAACACTGCCACTGAACGGAAACGGTGGAGCTGGTCGGTAGATGTCGGGAGTTAACTCAACGTTGTAATGGTAAGGCCTGATATTCTGAGGGAGACGTCCACTGATGTCCTGGAATACGCCACCTGGTGAATGCATCAATAAATGTTGTGCATCTATGTGTCGTATCAGTGTGTTGCTTTCTTATAGCCTACGGTTTTAAGATCAATTCAAACGAACATTTGAAACATAATCAGCAGAAAGCAACCAGTTACAAGCAGATGCTTCGAAAACTAAATCCTGAAGGCAGACTGTTTATTTCGAAAAGATAAAAAATAGCGTACTAATTTATTGACAACCCGAAAACCATCAAATTTAATGACAAATTTAAGATAGGCCTACAGCGATGGATAGTCTATAATAATATTGTTATTCATTACAACGATACAAGCCATAACTCATTGAGCAGAGGAACATAATTATAAATGTGAATCATGTTAACAATTATAGCAACTGAACGCCTCCATATAACTTAAATTAGATCGAGTTCTCTGAACGCATCACCTCTTCCAGTTGTAGTCGGTTGAGTCGGTGACTGTCCGTTGGCGCCGAGAGCCAACAGCGCCGCTCCAACGAGCAACAATGCGATCCCCATGACGACCGACAAAAAACAATTGAAGAGAATGACGATGGACGATATTTATCTGACAGAGGACCAGCCGTGCACCTGTTTCTCCTGATTTTAATTGAATCTAATTATAGAGGAAGATTGGTAACGAATGCCATCTCTGATGATTAGCCTTTGCATCAGCTGCCCGGGCAATTACAAGTCTTGATTAAAATATGGCTACTCAATACTCATACCACAATATCTAATTTCATATGAGCCTCCAGTTTAAAACTGATCAGTAAAGGCTTCGGCAAAACTAACCATGAGGTTTTTTGTTACTCGGTATCCAAGGCCCCCTTCTCAGCTTTGAACAGCCGGCCAAGACGGGATGCTCTTGGTTCCATTCATAATTGTTTAAAACGTTATTTTCGTTTTTTATTAACTCCCCCAAAACGTGGTTTGTTCGTTTTTTTTTCAATCGTTTTTTATATGACGCTATTTATTTATTCTCTGTCTCTTATTATTTTCCTTAATTTTATTTTTTACTGATATTTCTTAAGTTTTCAGCCCAATCTCAAGGTTTCAGATAACTGATGTCATTATTTAATACTTGTTTAACGTCATAATTTAAGAGATAGGATACATGTAGAAAGTAAACAAGAGTTTTATGTCTAAAATGCAGTTTAAGGTGTAAAAAGTCAAATTAGTTTCTGTTTTTTGCTTTTTTCGGGTTTTTCCGGGTTTTTTCTCGAATAAAACGCCTTTTCTATTTTTTATTCGGTTTCCATGGTTTTTTTTACATCTATGGTTCCATTTGCCTGAATAGCGAATCAACCCTTTCCATGGTGGCCCAAGTGGTCTTGAGCGGAGCCCCATGCAAGAACAGCGCCTGCTACCGGAGATCGTTTCTTAATCACTTTTTTTATTAACATTACGCTAAATTGGTTTGTGTCCGTAGATAGATCTTCAGCACCTTTAATTTCAGATTGTTCACACAATTTTCATTGAACCGAAAATGGTTCTCAATGTTTGGTCCTGCTTGAAACGTAAGTTATAATTTGGATCGAATGTGATGGATCAATATCGCTAGAAGTGGCGGTAATTGCCTTGCATTCCACGCCAGTGTTTCATTGATTGAACAGGCAACGTAAAGAGTGCACCACCACCGTCGTTTGCCCTTTTCACGCGCATCATGGGCGGTTGATGATTCTGAAGCCAATGCCGAAGGATAGAAAGAGAACCTGTGTTTGACCATTCGATGTTAGGCCTACTTTTGACGTCGAGTAGGCTATAGGACTTATCTTATAATTATGAGAAATGTCTTCTCCAGTGATTTGGTCATAGATGATCGCTTCTCCTCTTTGCCGTAAAATTGCTTTGGCGCATTTTGCAATGTCTTTCCGTATCCTTCAGATATGTAACAATATTAATAAAAGTATCTTTCAGAAATGTAACAATATTAATAAAAGTATCCTTCAGATATGTAACAATATTAATAAAAGTATCCTTCAGATAAATTATGTAACAATATTAATTAATAAAGACGTATTTCATGAAAGGGAAAACTTTATTTCAGACTTTTTTCCAGAGCAGGATGAATGAAGTGGCGAGTGGTAATGGTTTTAAATGTGTTTTGGTAAAACCAAACATTCACGAAAATGTTTCACACAGTTCTAACTGATAATAGAATTCATTTTCGTCCGTATAGATGGAGTTAAAATTGAATAAATTAGAGTCAGGTGATGTCCTTATTGTGAGGATCGGATGTAGGCTAATGGATTTATTTATTTCGCAGTTTTCCCTCGTCTAGAGGTGGTTGAACCCCTTGCTCACTCCTCCAATGCTACATCGATTGAACGAGTTCAGCAAATGGTTGCACCACCATCAACACCGTTTTCCCTTTTCACACGCGTCGTTCCCGACGACGACGGTTGATGATTCTGGAGCCAGCACTGAAGAAGAGAACTTGTGCTCAGCCAGTGGATGTTACTCTCGATGTCGAGTATCATGTTCGTGTAAGCTGCGGCTTCTGCTGGCCACCTCGAAGGATGCCTCGCCTTGAATGCGAGCAACTGTAATCATGAAAGTTGAATTTGTGTCATTTTAATGCACGTTGCTGCGAGTAGTAGCCTAACTTCGAAAGCACCTATACATAGAAGATGCTGCAATTGTAATGGTAGACATAATTTGACATTTGCAAAGCGGCACTTCAAGAATAAACATCAGAGGTGCCTGCAACTCGAGCCAATTCACGATCACCAAAACCATGACCCTTCTCGGAATCGACAAAACGATTAATGCCTCCTCAGTTGTTGCAATCCCTTGGATCATTTTTATGCCTTTTCCCATTCATCTGGCACTCTGTCTGTTGTCCATGTGTTATATAAACAGAACAGTCCGTTAAAACAGATTATAAATCGTTGATAAATGCTTATTTTTAAAATGGTAACCTGCGTTCCTGAATTGGAGATAATTATCTCGTGGAAGGTCATTCCTATAGTCACTCCAGCCTGGTCTTTCATCCGCCTATAGCTGCTGCGTACACCCAATCAGGTCTCGCACTGAGGCAATGCAGCCCAATGAGCAAAATTAACAATAAGATTAAAGCAATTTAAGAACATCGTTAGATGTGGTTCAATTCGAATGTCAACTTACGTTGTCAAGTTCTTTCTTTGTCGTGAATCTGAGACAAATATATTCCAAAAACGACGTGCCATAATAGCTGAAAAAACCCCAGATATTTATATTATGCAAAGTGTTTAATTGTGGATTTTAATGTGATCAAACGTTGTGTAGTAATGCATGATGTCACCGGTGACTTCTCTAGTGCCACTGCAAAAGGCTAAAAATATTACATGTGATCATATCATACAAAGAATTCAAAGGGAAGAGTGATCATAAATAATTATGTTTGGACGTGCTACCAATATTTTGACAAGAAGGTTTCAATTACCACAAA
>CAMAOG010000044.1:0-30148 GCA_945859605.1 Lumbricus rubellus | reverse complement strand
ATTGAGGAAAATGCCATCGTCAGCAGAATACTAAAACGCAGAACACATCCGCCACTGTCACCGCCACCGTCACTGCCACCGCTACCGCCACCGCCACCGCCGCTGCCACCGTCACCGCCACCGTCACCGTCACCGCCACCGCCGTCACCGCCGCCACCACCACCGCCACCGCCGCTGCCACCGTCACCGCCACCGTCACCGCCATCGTCACCGCCACCACCACCACCGCCACCGTCACCGCCACCGTCACCGTCACCGTCACCGTCACTGTCAGTCTGTCACCGTCACCGCCACCGTCACCGCCATCGTCACCGCCACCACCACCACCACCACCGCCACCGTCACCGCCACCGTCACCGTCACCGTCACCGTCACTGTCAGTCTGTCACCGTCACCGCAGATGCCACGATTCGTCTGCTTCTCGTCGTCGTCGCATCTTTCCGGTGCTGGACATCCGGTCTGAATAAATCTTCTGATTTTAGAATCCGATAATTACACATGTATGTCTTCATTGCTCCATGGTTCCATGATTCCATTCCAACAAACTCCATGGAGCCTCAGATCGGCGGCGTCATGCATCACGCGAGTCAATGACGCTTTCATACATATATATATATATATAATATATATATATATATATATATATATATCAGCTGCATTCGTAATTGAACTGATTGATATCATCATTCTGCTTAAAGTATGCATTGCATTTCAGTCCATAGGATCATGATAGGCATGCATGTTACAGTATTCTATACCAACCAGTGTTTTGCATGTATAACATTGTATATATACGCAGTCGTCCATTTATAGAGACTTAAACGCATCGTGCATTGCAGCAACAGCCACTGTGGCCAATAGAAGCAACATATGAAGCAATTGCTATGAATGAAGGTGTGTGCATATATATATATTATTATATATATATAATATATATACACATAATATATATATATATATATATATATACATAAGGGGAATGATGTAATGATGGCTGCTCTCTGTTGCCAGTCAGTTTGCTTTTCATACCAATTCCTTTTCATAGCGTATACTACTATTCCGTAAGCGTATGTATACGCTAGCGAAACATTTTTGTACAGAAGCGTCGTACGTGACATAGCGCTATATAAAAATTGATCGACGATGCATCGTGCAGTTTACAACTATAATCTTCGGTTGCAATAACCAATGCAACGGTTGTTATTGTTATTGTTGTTGTTCACCAGCGATGGCAATAACTGCAGCGATGAACAGCAGCAGTGTGCATGTGGCTGCAGCAGCCTTAGAAACTCCGGTCAAGTCATTTCATCATTGTAATCGACTGTAATATATATATATGTATATATGAATATATATATGTATATATGTGTATATATGTGTATATATGTATGTGTGTATATATGTATATATGTATATATGTGTGTATATATATGTAGGCCTATATCGATGAGGAGCAGACTGCTACGCTTCCGGGCAGTGGATTGAGTGGATAGACGGATGACATGAGACGGAGATCGCTCCGCCGCCGCCGCCGCCGCCTTAAACGCCTTAAACGCCTTAAACGCCTTTTTCATCTTCTATGTAGGGCCTATACATTGTATATGCTTAATAGCAAACACTATACATAGTATAAGCTTACAGTTGCTGCTGCCTTAATAGTCAGCAGTCGCTTAAATCGTCTGAATGATCTTGCAGATTATCAGTGCACCTTTGCACGTCGACGTTTAAAGATAATATAATCTGACAATAATTTTTACAATTGCAGGCCTGCATGCTATACAATATGTATCATGGTCGAATGGAATTGAGAATTAGAGCTTTAAAAGAAGATGACGTTCTTGCCGCAGTAATTATTGTATCATTGCCTGTAACTACATGTATAATTACCGAAAGAGAGACCGACCATGATTGCAAAGCTGCTTCTGAGTTGTATAGCGCCAGTAATATTAGGGCGATTTAGGGACAAAGAGATGACGAGGCTGTGCTGCTGAAGTGCATGGCGCACTGGGCGGAGGAGTTGCGAGGCCTGTCGAAAGTGACAATGAAATAGAAATAATTATTATTAAGCTATTATGGTCGTGACTGTAATCCCAATCTCCAAACTTCTAAAGAGCTACAATACTCAAAGCCTCAAAGGCCAAGCTCTGCAGGGTACCAGTTCATTCATACCTTCACACAGTCCAGATTAACGCTCTCGCCTGCGCCGTCACCAACACTCTCAAACACCAACACCACCTAAACCTTTGGAATGGACTCCTCGACAGTTTTCTTACCCTTCCATATTGCCTCTGAATGTTACCTCCTACTCCCAAGCAACCACATAACCACTGTCATCACCAATTACCACCGTAACATCATGCTATCTCCTCGGCTTGTCCTTCCCAACTTTTCACTTACATGTACATGTAGCTCTGGAACGAACAGAGAGCAGCCTGGCTATTGCCGGCTTGATTTTAAATAGCGCCGGCCAATATACTTTGGTTTCTTTGTGTGCGCAGATAAATCTTCGAAGATTTATATTACATTACAGTGCATTTGTGCCATTAAATGCATGCGACATATACATAATAGAAACAGCTTTGATGAATAGAGCGTGAAGGCATCATTGCTGCAGCCTGCATGAAATTGTGTGAATTATTGCGAATAAGGGAAATTGAGTGATTGATTGATGTTGATATAACCATCATCAGGTTAAGCCCAGGAAAGACGCAGTTCATAATTATGGGTTGCAACTTGCAAGTCTAAAGTTGATCTGCCAAATCTATTCAATATCGCTTTCATAGCATCACTTTTTATACCACTGTGCGGGATTTGGATGTGACCAATGACCATGGACCAGTAATAATTGACCCATTCATAATGCGTGATAAATGTATGTGTGAGAAATGTATGTCGCACGGGTTTCTGCCATCTTCGTTAGATTTGCTGTGCTCGCTTACAACTAAAGCCGCCACAACTCTGATGCATGAATTTTATGTGCACCAGAGTCGACTATGGCAGTGCTATACATGTATCTATGAGGCTTAACCTTTTCTCGTATTAATCGATTACAATCTGTCCTTAATACCGCGGCCCGCCTGATGCATGGCGAAATACCAAAGTACGGGCATAGGCCTATAATTATCAAATTTTATACGGGAGGAACTGCACTGGCTGCCTATTTAATAACGCATTGAGTTAAGTTTCAATTATCATGGGTAATTATTGCCGAGCAGGTCAAGCCCCGCTTGATCTTAGGGAGCTTTGTGTGACATGTCAGTGCTGTCCATTCCAGGCCGTATAGATTCCGTCGCTCTGCCACGCATGGTGACCTACATTGTAGTTGTCTCTGTGGCTCAAACTTCCACAGTGCTGCATAAAAGTTTCGCAACTCTCCATTTCGCCAAGCATTTAGAGATTTAGGTTAAGATATGCAATTCTTTGATTCAACAATAGTTTTCGGTCATTGGCAAACTAATAAAACAATTGCAATGAAGTAATCTGATGTAATTTAAGTCTCACAAAATGATTTCGTTTTGATTTTTAAAGGGATATACAGGCCCACGTTTTAAGAAGTGCTACCTTTGAAGCGATTTTGAGGATATAGTTTGCACTATTTGTTTGTCTGCAGAGTTGAAGAGTGGTCGAATCGACGAATACTGCGACACGGAAGTCTTCCGCGCGGAATGTTCTGAGGGCGAGGTACTGATACTTGAGAAGGCAAAGTACGGACGAATGAGGATCGGTCGATGTGTGGAGTTCGACATGGGACACATCGGTTGTTCGAAGGATGTGCTTCGTCTGGCCGATCGAAGGTGTTCCGGAAGACGAGTCTGCGAACTAAGAGTTCCAGACGCTGAATTCGAAAGCACTCAACCATGTCTGAAGGAACTGAAGACATACCTGGAAGCCAGCTACACCTGTATCAAAGGTATATCCGCTATAATATAATACGGTCTCATTAAAGTTAATGGTCTTTCTATTTATTATCATCTGCTTCACGGACAAAGTCTTTCATCTTTTTCTACGCTTGGCAGTAAGATGGATCGTAATAATTAGCCTATATGTTTCCAATTTCCATTATTAAAGTAATCATCACTGACCCGATTATTATCATATCCACTGAAAAGGAAGAGAAGTCATTTCCAGCACGATATTTATCCAACCATCCTCTGCAGGATATATACACCGTGATTCAAAAAAAGTAAGCCAAATTGTTTTTCAAATATCTCTAACGCCTGATGACATATCATGCTAAAAGTTTCCAAATATTTAGACAAGTGGACCAATAATATGATTCCAAAAATTCATGAGATAAAGTTGAACGGATAAAAATATATGAATCTTTAAACTTCATATGCCGAAATTGCCGTTTACAAGCAATTTTCTGTCAGATTCAGTAAAAAAGCAAGCTGCACTGTTTTTATTATATCTCCAATGCCTGATAATTAATCATACTAAAAGTTTCCAGATATTTAGAGAATTGAACCTAGAATAGGATTCCAAAATATCATGTCATAAATTTGAACGGATAGAAAGATATGAATATTTAAACTTCATCTCCAGAAAGTTCAGTTTTCAGCAAATCTGTTATGGTGTTCGCTGCGGTTTCGATGCCTGATAGTTCCCAATTTTGGTCTTCAGTGATCCTGGAGTAAAATTTTACGGAATATATTATCGCAACGTTCTGCAGTGACAACATCTTCCACCTGTTATCAGAAATCTATAGCCCCAGAAGGCTGTTTTCTTTTTCAACAGAACAGCGCCAGCCCACATGCAGAGCCAAGGAAACCATCGAAATGCTGACAAGAGAGTCGCCAGACTTCATATATCCCACATTATGGCCTTTGAACAGCCCAGATTTGAATCCTGTCGACTATAAATTGGGGAGCGTGCATGATAGTTCTATTCTCTACATATCTGGAAAATTTTTAGGATGATTAATTATCAGGTCATAAAGATAATGAAAAAGTTTGACTTACATTTTATTGAATCTAACAGAAAATTGCTTGTGAACTGAAATTTCGATATATAAAGTTCAAGGATACATATCTTTTTATCCGTTCAATTTTATGTCTTGAAATTTTGGAATCATATTCTTGGTCCAATTCTCTAACTATTTGGAAAATTTTAGCATGATATGTTATCAGGCATTAGAGATATATGAAAAACAATTTGGCTTACTTTTTTTGAATCACGGTGTATAGGCCTACATACATGTATGCCACTCACGACATGCGCTATCTATAGGATGCGCGGCCTGCAGACCGATGCTTAACCTCGCAATTAACTGTGAATTGCAGGTAATAATCACCTCATCACCCAACCAAACAAACAGACATTTCTTCTATTATAAGCTTCAGCAAATTGGCAAGAGCAGCCACAATTAGAGCTTGATTGCAGTAGGGATAATGACGCCACGTTACTATATTTAGACAAGTTACCCTTGGTGTTCCGATTGGAGCCATATTTTTGCTGTAGACCCACATGACAGACATAAGTGTGCGGCGGGGGTCACCTTCTGGAGGAAGTTCTTTGCTCACTATCTTCTGCATTCGAAGTAAACTGACCGATCGAAGTAAAATGACCGATAGAAGTAAAAATGACCGATATAAGTAAAATGACCTGTCGAAGTAAAATGACCGATCGAAGCAAAATGGTCGATAGAAGTAAAATGACCGATATAAGTAAAATGATCGATCGAAGTAAAATGACCGATCGAAGTAAAATGACCGATAGAAGTAAAAATGACCGACAAAAGTAAAATTACCTGTCGAAGTAAAATGACCGATCTAAGCAAAATGACCGATAAAAGTAAAATGACCGATAAAAGTAAAATGACCTATCGAATTAAAATGGCCGATCGAAGTAAAATGACCGATCGAAGTAAAATGGCCGATCCAAGTAAAATGACCGATCGAAGTAAAAATGGCTTGTCAAAGTAAAATGACCGATCGAAGTAAAAATGGCCGATCGAAGTAAAATGATCTATCGAAGTAAAATGACCGTTCGAAGTAAAATGACCGATCGAAGTAAAAATGGCTTGTCAAAGTAAAATGACCGATCGAAGTAAAAATGGCCGATCGAAGTAAAATGATCTATCGAAGTAAAATGACCGATCGAAGTAAAATGACCGATCGAAGTAAAAATGGCTTGTCAAAGTAAAATGACCGATCGAAGTAAAAATGGCCGATCGAAGTAAAATGATCTATCGAAGTAAAATGACCGATCGAAGTAAAATGACCGATCGAAGCAAAAATGACTTGTCAAAGTAAAATGACCGATCGAAGTAAAATGACCGATCGAAGTAAAATGACCGATCGAAGTAAAATGTTCAGGTATGAAACTGCTGCTACTTTATTATTTCATTTGCATGTCTTCCATTTGCTCCTCTCGATCATCGCTCTTCATGCATCCGCATTGAAATCCACAATTTCATTCTTATCGATTCTTAGATTATAGCATAGCAAACCTAACAGTAGCACATGCATATCAAACAGACGATGCTGACCAGTGAACATAAAGCCTGAATTTCAATTACATAAATTTACACATCCTTGCCTATTGCACCAAGGAACAATCGCCTTTATGGGGTTCAAAAGGCGCAATATAAATGGCCGGACGCATGTATTAGGCTATAGAGTCCTAAGTATAGGTACATGTAAGCGTATACTACATCGATAGCCTGCAGCTGCAAGAAAAGCGTCGAGTGGAAAAGGGAGGGGGAGAGGGAGGGAGGGAGGAGAGAGGGAGGGACGGACGGACGACTCATTAGATTCATTGGGTATTCGCCATAAAGCAACACAATAACGTTCTTACCCCCTTCTCAGTCAGAGGAATCCGTCGAAAGAAGCATTGGGGGGGTGGGTGGAACAGTGCTTCTTTGTTTTTGCAATGTAATGCATGACACAGACGAACATCACAATGTTTAATGAAGCACAGACAGACGCACAAGCAACACGACAGAGACACATACTCAGAATGAGACAGAGAGACAGAGAGATATAATTATAGGGCCTACTGTAGGAATCATAATAGGGCAGAGAGATGCACACTCATAGATATCAGCTGCTTATAAAACCGATCTTATACTTTGTTCTGTATCGCAAGAGTTGGAAATGGCAAGACTCAGACACCAAGGTCAGAAGGTCATAACATCATGAACGTGGAATCGATTCGCAATGACCTCCCTCCTTCTCCCAGAAGTCACTGCCATACAGTTAAACTCGAATCCTGTAATAACTTGTAATCATCCGTCATACTATAATTTGTAATCATGCGTCATACTATAACTTGTAATCATCCGTCATACTATGACTTGTAATCATCCATACTATAAATTGTAATCATCCATACTATAAATTGTAATCATACTGCGTTAGTAGTGAGAGTTTGAATTAGGCCTAATAATAAACACGAAAAATGGTCTTGCACAATACATGTATATGTTTTAGTTTGCAATGACATAATGCAACTCTATGCGGTACATTTCTAGCAAAGTCGGCTTAGACTATCGGATGCATTCTTGTACATACATGTACACGTTTGTACAGGGTGCGCCAAAAAAAAGACCCCCTATCGAAATTCTTACTTTTGGCCAAGATATTGTCAAAAAACCTAGGGGTCTTTTTTTGCGCACCCTGCCTATGATTATACGAAGACATCGATCTCAACAAGTTGGCCTACAAGTCTAACTCTGCCATTTGATTCGCGCATATATATGTTACAGTCAATGTGTACAATCAGTCATTGTATACAATGACTAACATTTTCAGCCAGTTGACACAATGACTGATTCGGTCAGGCATTGTATACAATGACTAAAAAAACCAGCGATTTTACACAATGACTGAAAATTTATGGTTCTTATTGTACACTTTGACTGATTCAAGTTAGGAGGTGTGTTGATAATTATTGTAGTGTCTGCGACGGCGAGTGGGGCTAGGCGGAATAATAATAGGAACTTGAGTCGGTGTGAGGAGGTGTGTTGATAATTATTGTAGTGTCTGCGACGGTGGGTGGGGCTAGGCGGAATAATAATAGGAACTTGAGTCGGTGTGAGGAGGTGTGTTGATAATTATTGTAGTGTCGGCGACGGCGGGTAGGGCTAGGGGAGGGGAGGAAACTTTTCTGGTAGGAATAATAATAGGTCTGCCGTGTCAGTGCCATGGAAAAGTATAAAAGTTAAAACTTCCAGCAAGCTCAACGGTAAAACTGAGTTATGGAGAACACAAGCGTTTCTATGGAGAGTCAATTCAAGGAGAGGTTAGTACATCTGCACACCGGCGATAAGAAACTCTCCATAGAAACGCTTGTGTTCTCCATAACTCAGTTTTACCGTTGAGCTTGCTGGAAGTTTTAACTTTTATACTTTTCCATGGCACTGACACGGCAGACCTATTATTATTCCTACCAGAAAAGTTTCCTACCCTCCCCTAGCCCTACCCGCCGTCGCCGACACTACAATAATTATCAACACACCTCCTCACACCGACTCAAGTTCCTATTATTATTCCGCCTAGCCCCACCCGCCGTCGCAGACACTACAATAATTATCAACACACCTCCTCACACCGACTCAAGTTCCTATTATTATTCCGCCTAGCCCCACTCGCCGTCGCAGACACTACAATAATTATCAACACACCTCCTAACTTGAATCAGTCAAAGTGTACAATAAGGACCATAAATTTTCAGTCATTGTGTAAAATCGCTGGTTTTTTTAGTCATTGTATACAATGCCTGACCGAATCAGTCATTGTGTCAACTGGCTGAAAATGTTAGTCATTGTATACAATGACTGATTGTACACATTGACTGTAACATATATATATATATATATATATATATATATACAGTACATGTATATAGCTGTATTTAGCCTATAATATTATTATATGTAATTATATATAAATATAATATATATATATAATATATATAGTACATGTAGGCTCTTAGCTCTATAGCCTGCGCTAACAGCATCTGCCGCAGCATTGTATGCGCGGTCCAAACATCTCAAGTGACATGTAATAGAAGAGCGCTGAACAGAGGCACGCCCAGCAAACACACGCACGTACCAAACCTATTCTCTCGTTACCTATTCTCCTCCTTACCTATTCGCATAGGACGCCTGTAGACACACAGAAAGTGTTGGACTCGGTCGATATTATAGAGAACCTACATCTCACGATTATTGATCTCTTTGCAATCATCATTCCGCTCTGCAGCTTGTGAACGTGACTTCACCTCTCAAACATGTCCTAACGAATGTCTACAAAACGGACGAAACACGACTACTGCCATCAAAGACGCAACGAAAACATATATTATCGTGACATTGACACCGAGACTAATTATTATGGCTAAGCCATAAAATATAATGTTCCACCAGGTCAATACGAATGGAAATGGGAATAAGCTATTCAAAAAGCATTTCAGCTACCATCGAAGATTGTACATACGATTGAGACTCAAAATAAAGATCCTGGGTCTGGGTTCTCTACCCCTCGTCCCAATTTTTCAGCTCAAGCAGTCACACATATATAGCGATCAAATCAGAGATTGCTCGTTATAATATAAGACTTGCAGTATAATTGATCATGACCTTCTTCCTTGTTATCTGTATACCGAACTGCTTCTAGACTGTATACACAGTGTAGAGGCAATGCTACCATAAACCCGGCAGTTGACTTCGATGTCATGCAGGTTGGTCTGACTAAGTCACTTCTCGTGTTTCGTTTAAATCACCATCAACACTTCATCATGTCACACTAATTTTTTCATCATCGCTGATAGATAAGCATTAATTAAACAATGAATTTCTCTTAACAACGGCAGCAACTTTGGTGATGATGATGGGCCACTGATGATCTTTAGATCGTTGCTTCACTGCAACTGTTGTTGTTGCTGTAATGTTGTTGTTGTCGTTGTTGTTGTTGTTGTTGTCGTTGTCGTTGTCTCCTGTTTTCAGTCGACACAGTTCAGAACAGCAATTGCAAGATGGCGGACGAGCTGCCCGTCGTCTCATCCAGCGGATACTTGGCGAGCATCATAAGTCCCGATGTCTACCACTGCAGCGCTGACGTCATCGGGTATCGCTGGGTCATCACAGGTCGACCTCTCCAGCGCATTAACCTCACCCTCTACGACTTCTCCCAACCGCCCCCATCGCCGCCCCCGTCACCCCATCCACCCATGATGCATCCGCCGTACGTCGCCTTGGAAGACGGACGCACATCATCGTCATCGTCACCTTCGGGGATGCTTCGGGTCGACGAGTCATCCATCGTCGTCGATGGGAATGGAAGGGGAAGGGGGATGGGGAGTGGGATGGGGAGTGGGACGGGGAGTGGAATGGGGAGGGAGAGGAGTGGAAGGTGTCGACAGAGGGAGTTTGGTCAGATCGAAGACAACGCTGTCGTTGGAAAACAAACCATCATCTGCAGCGGAGGAGGAGGAGGAGGAGGAGGAGGCAGAGGCAGCAGCAGCAGCGATGCCGCTGACGATGATCGCATCTCGCATCTCTATCTGTCGGAAGGAAACATCGTCAGAATATGGCTACCAACGATGACGACGACGAATGACGCAGGTCGCCATGACAACCGCGAATCATCAGATCATCGATTCCTTATTCACTATGCAGGTAACCATAGCAACGTCGCTATTCTCTTCTCTTCTGCCTCCCTCCCTCAAAAAAGCAGACCTTAGTCATGACAACAATGTAGTCAGATGCAAAGTACAAGTTTAGGTACTTAATTGGGTGCTACTAATTGGGTGCAAGGACTTCCGGTGACCAGTATATATATAGTACTGTAGTAGTAGTAGTAGTAGTAGTAGTAGTGGTAGTGGTAGTGGTAGTGGTAGTGGCAGTGGCAGTGGCAGTGGCAGTGGCAGTGGCAGTGGCAGTAGCAGTAGCAGTCGCAGTAGCAGTAGCAGTAGTAGTAGCTGTGGCAGTAGCAGCAGTTAGCAATGATGGTGATGACGATGAGAATGAAGTGAAGATGATTATGATGACAATGAAGATACTAATGAATTATTATGCTAACTACGTGTAACTATCACGCCGAAGCGCTGAGCAATTGTTAGTGAAGAATTTGCCCAAGGTCTTTACGCGGGGAGGTGGATTCGAACCTCGAACCTTCCGGCTCCAAGGCAACGGCGCCACCACTACACCACCGCGCCGCACAAGCTAATGTACAAACTAGGACTATACATTATGCTGATATTATATATATGCTAAACTTTTATCTCGTAATGCGCAATCACAAAATCATTTGGAATGCAAGTACGCGAAACATTGAGCAAGTAGCCTACACGCCTTAGAAACTGTGTTCAAGATACAAGAGTAGTAGCCTATAGGCCTACCTGCATGCGCTCAATTACCAGGTATACTACGCTTCTACCTATTAATCGGGAGAAAGAAAACGAGGCCACGTCACGTGTCTTTGTTCCCTTTCGTTGAAATAAAAACGACATCTCCTTTGATCATCGCTATTCAATTAGCATGGGGTGGGGCTGGGGTGGGTGGGATTGGGTTGGAGTGGGGTGGGCAGTGTATCTCTGCAGTAATATTGTTCAGCTCCTTTAATGGTCTCTCATCAGATCTTAAAAGAGATCACTCGCTCAGTTGTTCAATCGTTAAACTGTCATTACGATTATTTACGACAAAAGATAAGTTACTGTCTTTTATACGATTTCAGGAAAGCGCTGCAGACAGAAATAGCTTCGAGAACCAACATATTTAAAAGAATATCTAAAAAAATTAAAAGAAATACTTATAGCTAATCTTTAACCTTGATTATCTATAGTTTTTACGGTGTTCTATTATCCCAGGTTTTGTTCTCACAGGTAGCACGCAATTCTAGAGCCGCGTCGTAAATCCTTCATCAATCTAATGTACGGACTATAGGAGTCTAGGACTTGGTGGCAATGGGTTCATTTTTTAAATGTAACATCTCTATTTCCTTTTGCAGTGACTGAAGATTGTGGTCAGAGAATGCAGACAAAAAATTGGTTCATTTTTACTGAAAAAGGTCGTTTCAGTTTTACAACACTGAGTGATTACAAAGACCATTAGCGTCGCCCTCCTCCTTTATCCAGGCTTGGGACTGGCACTGCCAAAGTGCAAGCAGTGGGTCTTAATAGACTTTATGGTAATTAGACTGAAATGCTATCAAAACGATTTGGTAAATTAATAAATATTGGAACTCGCGTCGTATGATGAATAACTTGTTGACTTATTCTAGCTTTGCAGTAATAAACAAGCGGGCATAGGATATCTGAAGCAGTGCACTGACTAGTAGTATTGTAACGCCCGCCCCCTCGGACACTCCCGGAGTCGCCACTTCCGGTCCAACGTGTGAGAGGGCCGCGTGCGGTTGCAGGTCGTAGTTCAGAGATATAGACGGAGGAAGGGAGGCGGTAGCTTCGGGGTTCGAATCCCGTCGGGTTCGGGATGGCCAGGTATCTCGACCTCTTAGCTCTCCGTATGAAACTGGGGCCTTACTGGCCAGTCTTTCACTCCGGCGTAGGATTCCGGGGTTGACCGGAAGTGAAAGGTCCTTAGGCCTAGCCCCCGAAGCTCTTCCCAGGCCGATGGCTGAGTGGTAAGGTCTTTCCGCGGTGGTACCAAAGGGAAATATTGCTCCTGGGTTCGAACCTGCAACCGACTTCGGAGATGCCCTGGGCGTCGTTTCTAAACGTTCAATGCGAGCCACGACTTCCGTTAGAGCTTCTCTTACATTATAATGTACTGCAGAGATTTCCTCTCTGACATTATCCCGTACCGAGGCAATTGCCTCTTGTGTATTTATAGCGTTAGCTTGAAAATCCGTTCGGACAGAAGAAATAGCCTCTTCCACATTGCTTTGTACGACAGAAATAGCCTCTTCCACATTGCTTTGTACGACAGAGATAGCCTCCTGGGTATCTCTAGCATTAGCCTGCACATCAATTTTCACTGAGGAGATTGCTTCTTGTGTAGACTTAGAATTTGTTTGTATGGCCTCTAGTAAAATGCCTATTTCCAACGCAGATGGTGGTCTAGATGGCTGCGAGGGCGTTGATGCTCCGCTTCTATCCATGGCGCTATACAAGTTCTGGTTATGTCAAATCCTAACGCTAGCAAGAAGTAAATCCGAAAGTTTAATCAATGGATCTTATTATTATCAGAAACATTTAATAATTATTCACAATGTTAATCAACAGCTTACAGTTTAAAGCAACTGATAATAATATGCAACACAATTCAAACAGACTTCAATCGGAGCAGACAAAATGAATCCCCAATTTTGTACTTAGATGCCAATCTTAATTTCTCTGCCCAAAAGATCAATTTAGTTTTGTATTGAAAACCCCAGCAAAACTGTACCTTCTACTAGAGACACAGGACAAGGCCGACGTTATGCGAGGAAAGGCGCAGATGGAGCGTCGAATCCAGGACGTGCGTCGACGATAAGTGACTCAGAGGAATCCGCAACAATCGACACTGACAGGACGGTAAGGCCGAGTTGACACGTCGAGAACAGGGAATCCACGGCAAGATATTTTAATAACAGATTGACGCCCATAGGCAAATTGCGCAGAAGATATCGACGACAGAAGAACTTCCGTAAAACCCGAGCGGTTTCGATCCAAACGACAGAAAGATCGAAAACCAGAAGGAAAGACTTAACTCCTTTACGAAGATGCGAAACAGAACCACAGTGCTGACAATTCGCTCGTAACACAAAACCGCAATACAATCGGCTCCTTGCCTTTTTAGAATTTCCGCACAGAATCCGTGAAGTAAATACGCGACAACGCAATAACTCAGACGACGAATCTAAGCTGACTTAAATAAACTATTATCTTTCTAAAATAATCAAACTCTGATTTTGTAACTTGCTCTCCAGAGCTACACGTCTATCCTCGTCGAAGTCCGTCGTGAATCTCCCGCAACTCTGCGCGTCTCTCTTATATAACCTTCCTAGGGGTGACGCTTGCGCATGCGCACAAGAAGACCGCCACACGTGCCACGTATTGCCTCCTTGTCTCAGGTCACGTAGACACTAAGCGCACCGATTCACCCTTTCAGTTCAACACGTGAAGGCCTTAATGGAAATCTACCAATGCACAGCGATTGCAAATATCGACGTACACAGACCGTACGCAGACATATGTCCTTCTTCGGCACTGCGTCTGTCAGTCTGCCTGTCCGCCTGGCAGTATCGGTCGGTCATATCGGCCGACTCCTCTTCCTCCTTTTTCGGCCGACCCTCCATATCAGGCGAGTGTGTGAAAGGAGCGATCAATATTGTAACTATGGCGACGGCTTACGTCAGGCCTTGCAAATCGTGTCAAACACGATCTCAACATTAAAATCTAGGTCACCAATATTATCTAGGTCACCGAATGCAGCTCCAAAAATAATAATATTATATATATATCAGACCACGAAAATACCAAGGGATCCAAAAATATATAATATAATATTGCAACTAAAATTCCGTAGCGTCCAGTTATACGCAAACGCTACACTCTCACCGCCCAAGAGATTTATTTCAGACGATGTTTAAGTGGTAAAACAACCTCTGAAATTGTAAAGTAAGGCCATAATTTATGTCTGCTCCGACTGTTACAGCAAAAGTTTAAACATTAAAGGCACAACTTAACCAATATGCGACGCACAATCATAACAGCGGCAACACAAGCGTAGAGCAATAATCTGTTCACCCGATTCGTAGTCTAATCTAGAGTGTCAATAAGAGTTCTGAATTTATATAGCTCCACATAGGTATTCATCTATATATAGGCCTGTATTTATCACAAGCTTTCTTCAGTTCCAATTTATACTGAAAATTAAATGGTAGACCCAACATAATTCACAGACAGCAATACAACTAGTTGCACGATTAGGCCCACATCATACCCTATTATATCACACATGACGTCATCTCATGCAAGACTCTTAAAGATTTATCGCCGTGGTATCGCGTCCAACCTTAATAGACGAACCAAACGGTTTCACCTAAGTCAAGCCACGTCATTGCTATAACAAGGCATCTGAGTCTCGTACTCATTAATATCACTAAAAGGCAGATAATTATCTAACGAAGCCACACTGCTATCAAATCCGAGCAGGACCCCGTATAGATTTCATTTCAGCCTATATATAACACCGTAGACCGTAAGAAGCACACAGCTAAATTAAGTTTCCGCGAAACTCACAACTATTATATCTGGCTGTCTGCTTACCATCGAAAGTCACCATCAAATTCCCAGCATAACTTGCTTTTAATATAGGCCCAGGTCTAGTATTAATATAACATTCGTCATTAGGCCCACAAGAACTCGACACAAATAGGCTACAATAGGCATCCTTTAAACCTACTCACATCCTAATTAATCCTAATTATTAAAAGGCCACCTTTAATAACGCAAACTGAAGTAAGTTACGGCTTAAGCCATGCAAGCAATGTTTACAAGCAGCCCGCTGTAATATAGGCCTATGCAAGAAATTATAAAGGTCCATCAAGATTTTAAAATAGAAAAAAATAGGCCTACAGCCTATGCATGAATCTGTATACTATTATGTAGGTCATTCTACGTCACAGCTGTCTTCCTATTCTCCGTCTATATTTCAATCATAATATTACGTGTTAACTTAGCATGAATATACAGGAGGACCAAAACATGATTACACTTCATCTATACTCATCCTTCTTTCCTCCTTCAGTCCATCATGCATGCACACGCAAAAGACCACCCACACGAAGTCGCTGTCGTGGGAATACAATCATTAAATTTATCGGCTTCTTTGAAGCGTCTGAGCGTCTCTCGCCGACGCTGCCTCCCTCCACCGTATCGATACACGGCGGCGTGAGAACAGCAAGCGTTTAGCCAAGGCTGACACAATTATAAGTCACACGTGCAACTGACTAGGGGTCGCCTTTACTCATTGACACGTACGCTGGTCCAAATATAGATACGTACACAGCATACACATTAAAGTCGTATAACCACAATATATACACACTAGTCCAAATAAGCAAACTGAAAAGTTAGGTCACTCCTGCACCGTATTAAAACTCTTACAGAACGATTAATAATAATATTAATATTAAAAGGCAGAAATCTACCTTACGAATACAAATTCGTCCTTCAGAATTAATGTATAATTATAGGCCAATATAAATCGTCCCGCTAATGCTTAAGTCACGAAATTATATTCTAAGCCGTTAATATAATCAGGCCTTCAATTTCAATCATTAGGCTGATCAACCAAATTAATGTAAACATTATACGGCTGAATAATTATTATATAAAATCCAGCAGTTTAGCCTATTGACAGCCTAGCCAATTATATATTCTGGTCGCTCAAATCCCAGTATTATTTATAAGCAATAGGCCTGCAAGATAGGAGAGGATATATATTTATAATCCTTCTATTTATTACTCAACTTAGGCCTAAACAGTTTTTATGTAGAGCTCCGACCAATATACTAATTTAATCAGGCCTATATAAGCCAAACAAAATAATATAATATTATCCACTCTAGTCTATCTATGCTAATGCTTATTATAATTTCTGAACTAAAACATATATATATATATAGGCCTATGCACGTTAAAGTCATTCAAGCCTGCTATATTATTATAAACATCTTCGTCTAAAAATTATATGAGCTCATCAGCCGTTAATCACAGTATTTTATTATCATCTATAGGCCTACCTTAAGCCTACAATTTTAATATTATAATCGCGTGTACTATTTATATGGCGCCTTGCGTTATGTACATTAATTTAATTACACAGCTGAGCAAAGCAGAATATATAGGTCACTCCAACAAAACAGGACCTATTATAGGCCCATGTCTCAACATTATCAATGCAAACTATATATGTAATTATATCGCTGCGAGTGCTACAATATGACACTAAGGGCCTCTAGAATTTTTATATAGCGCCATTTTAAATCATCAATAATGCCTCTATCATTTATTATTATATATCTGCTATGCTTACGACTAATTAAAAATCTTATGTAGGCCTACTGCTGCATCACATTTAACTGAGTGAATCTGTTATTATTATTCTTAAACCAATTAATTCACTAATCATGCCATATATATGCAGCAAAACCTAGGCTTAATGTAATTCTTGCCTCATAGTATCTCAACATCAGCCTATCAGGAAAACAGGCCTATCATTATTATTACCATCACAGCTAATTAAAATTGAGCGACCGTAGTCATTCTAATATATACCTTGGGTCGGAAAATCATTTATATGGCGCTGACTAATTTATATGGCGCCACACAATATTAACAGTCTGTATAACTGTCTACAGCACAATACTACAACTGTCCATCGGTGAAATATGCAATGCAATATAATTATTAATCTACACAATACAACACACAGTTCAGTCACCCTGCAATGCAACATTACAGTTTTTACACCGTAACCACCACATGTAAAACCATTACATGTAAAAATAAATCATTTTCATCAGAATCAAACTGAAAATTGTTACAGATGTTCCTGCATTCAGATAATCCTCCGCCATTATGCGGTCGTTAACAAAGGTCACCAGTTGACCTTCAGTTCTATCCATCGGGTAGTGGGCAAGACTTCAACCGGGGAGCTTTGTCACTCATAGTGAACCAGCGGCGTCCCTCCGGTTGTGCGTACTGTTCCCACCGATCCACCTGGTCTCTGACATGATCTGGGGTGGGCGCGCGTACGGCGAACACACGACCAGTGCTAGGGTTGTCCTGATTATCGCCCACCGGTCGATCGGGATTGTCGCCAGGTGGATTCTGTTGCTGCTGCCGAAGTGGACATCTGCTTAGCAAGTGCGAGCTAGAGTCGCAGTAGAAACAGCGCCGACCCTCTCTTGGCGAATTCCGACCAACGTTAGGATTGTCGGGATTATCGCCCCCATCCTGACCAAGATTGTCGCCAGGTGGATTCTGCTGCCGTTGTCGGAATGGACAGTCCCGCGCGACATGATTTGTAATCCGGTGACATTCGTAACATCTTCGCTCTGATCGTCCAACTTCCGGTCCCGCCGCCTGTCGGTACCAGCAGACGGAGCTCCAATGGCCTGTTCTATTACAGATCGAACAGCGTTGGTTATTCCGCCAGTTATTTCCGTTACCGCTCGACCAACCATTTCCGTTTGAACCGTTCTGATCTCTCCACGACCCGCGGATATTGTCTCTGTATTGAGGCGCCGACACCGGTTGTCGCTCCATTTGTCTCTTCATTTGCTCCACCTCACGTTTCAAGTTCATTACTAGGTCCATCGGATCCTCTTCTTTAACTGCATAGACACGCCCAGGTCGTCGTTCTTGCTGTTCATGACCACCGGCCTCTGCTTTCTGATAGCTATCCAAACGCATCGCCACTTTGTACGCTTCGTCGAGAGATTTCGGCTCTCGCTCACGGATCTTCAGAGCGAGATTTCGGTCGCTCAAGGCATCCACGAATGCCCGAATGGCAATGGCTTCACTGTGCGCTGTCGATGAGCCAGGATACGCTCGCGACGACAAAAGCCGAATATCATCGACCAATACTCCCAGGTCTTCGTCGCATTTCTGCTTCCGGGTGCTAAGTTGCGTCTGGAACAGGGTTTGTTGCTCCGCATTACCGTACCGTTCCCGAAGTCGCTGGACCAAAGCCGTCCAAGTATCCACGTTCGACTCGCTCAGCAAATGGGTCGCCGGTTCGACTAAGGAGACGACCAGTTGATTAAATTTCTCTTCGTCCGACCAGTCATTGTTCTTTGCGCATACGGTGAATTTGCGCAAAAAGACTTCCACATCCGTCCTTCCGCTGTAAGATCCAAGTTTTGTGTATTGCCTTTGTTTAGGAGGCGCAGCCGACGACGGTTTGACCTCGGCCGCTTTCACGGTCGTAGACGCGGTCGTTTCCGATTCCTTGTTCGTTCCAACAGTGCTACTCGTCGGAAGTTCCCAGTCGCCGGTTGTCTGCGTCGCAACGGATGTCGTGGGGACGGTTTTGGCAGGACCGACGGAAGCGTTGACAGGCGCCAGCACTTTCGTCTCCCCAACCGCAGACATCGTTGCTGTACCGTCGCTAGTTGTTTCGCTTTTCCCCAGATATGTCGGTTTCAGCAGCGTTTGACGAGGCAGCTCGACGTCACGACTAAATCCAAAATTCTGAGCACCGAGGCATGAATTCATCCTTGCCGACTCCACGACGGTTGGCCACCGAGGAAAAGCGACATCGCTGGGACGAAACGGGTCGAGACAGCGAAGCGGGTCAGGCCCAACCCGGTTGTCGATGCTGTTGTAGAGCGCGTTCGGAGCGTAGTTCGGAGCAGCCATCCATGACACGTATGGATGCTCAGGGTGTGCGCTCGGTTGCATCCAGTCACCCGCTGTAGTTGCCACTGGACCAGGTCGAAGATCGGGTCGAAAGTAGTCTCGACCAACCATGGTCGAAGTAACCAGCCCATCGTAGTTGGGCACGGAGTGATAGGTCGGCATTCCCGACGTTGATTGGAAAGCGTCGACCCGATTTGTCGTCACTTCCGTTCTTGGTTGATCCGCATGCACGAACGATTCATGCATTCTCCATTGCGGATCAGGTCGAGGATAATCCACGTGAGAGGGCGAAGAAGAGGCCAAAGGAACTGGGTTGACCTTATCACCCCCCTCCCACAATTTATGATCAATCGATTTATTTATTTCAAAATTTCTAAACTCCGATTGCTGTGCTGCTTGCATTCTTTTATCAATTATTTTCACAGTTTTAGGTCTATATTCCATTATTTTGCTAACTTCAATGTCTACACTACCATCATCAGACATAATTTCAACATTATCAACAAATTCCTTTTCTTTTAGTTTCCTCTCAGTTTCTTCCCTTTCCCTTCTTCTTTGTACAGATTCCGGAACACATCCTCCTTTATCAAAGGCCCAGTTTGCCACTGTTACACCATCTGGGAAAAAATCGCTAGGACTAATCCAACCCCAGTTATCGCTAGGGGCAATGGCTTTTTCACTTATCTGTTCTGGCCTCTTCCATACCTGCTTTAACCTCTCTCCACCCAAATCTCCAGAACTATTTCGACCCCACTTCTGGTACCAATTGTAACGCCCGCCCCCTCGGACACTCCCGGAGTCGCCACTTCCGGTCCAACGTGTGAGAGGGCCGCGTGCGGTTGCAGGTCGTAGTTCAGAGATATAGACGGAGGAAGGGAGGCGGTAGCTTCGGGGTTCGAATCCCGTCGGGTTCGGGATGGCCAGGTATCTCGACCTCTTAGCTCTCCGTATGAAACTGGGGCCTTACTGGCCAGTCTTTCACTCCGGCGTAGGATTCCGGGGTTGACCGGAAGTGAAAGGTCCTTAGGCCTAGCCCCCGAAGCTCTTCCCAGGCCGATGGCTGAGTGGTAAGGTCTTTCCGCGGTGGTACCAAAGGGAAATATTGCTCCTGGGTTCGAACCTGCAACCGACTTCGGAGATGCCCTGGGCGTCGTTTCTAAACGTTCAATGCGAGCCACGACTTCCGTTAGAGCTTCTCTTACATTATAATGTACTGCAGAGATTTCCTCTCTGACATTATCCCGTACCGAGGCAATTGCCTCTTGTGTATTTATAGCGTTAGCTTGAAAATCCGTTCGGACAGAAGAAATAGCCTCTTCCACATTGCTTTGTACGACAGAAATAGCCTCTTCCACATTGCTTTGTACGACAGAGATAGCCTCCTGGGTATCTCTAGCATTAGCCTGCACATCAATTTTCACTGAGGAGATTGCTTCTTGTGTAGACTTAGAATTTGTTTGTATGGCCTCTAGTAAAATGCCTATTTCCAACGCAGATGGTGGTCTAGATGGCTGCGAGGGCGTTGATGCTCCGCTTCTATCCATGGCGCTATACAAGTTCTGGTTATGTCAAATCCTAACGCTAGCAAGAAGTAAATCCGAAAGTTTAATCAATGGATCTTATTATTATCAGAAACATTTAATAATTATTCACAATGTTAATCAACAGCTTACAGTTTAAAGCAACTGATAATAATATGCAACACAATTCAAACAGACTTCAATCGGAGCAGACAAAATGAATCCCCAATTTTGTACTTAGATGCCAATCTTAATTTCTCTGCCCAAAAGATCAATTTAGTTTTGTATTGAAAACCCCAGCAAAACTGTACCTTCTACTAGAGACACAGGACAAGGCCGACGTTATGCGAGGAAAGGCGCAGATGGAGCGTCGAATCCAGGACGTGCGTCGACGATAAGTGACTCAGAGGAATCCGCAACAATCGACACTGACAGGACGGTAAGGCCGAGTTGACACGTCGAGAACAGGGAATCCACGGCAAGATATTTTAATAACAGATTGACGCCCATAGGCAAATTGCGCAGAAGATATCGACGACAGAAGAACTTCCGTAAAACCCGAGCGGTTTCGATCCAAACGACAGAAAGATCGAAAACCAGAAGGAAAGACTTAACTCCTTTACGAAGATGCGAAACAGAACCACAGTGCTGACAATTCGCTCGTAACACAAAACCGCAATACAATCGGCTCCTTGCCTTTTTAGAATTTCCGCACAGAATCCGTGAAGTAAATACGCGACAACGCAATAACTCAGACGACGAATCTAAGCTGACTTAAATAAACTATTATCTTTCTAAAATAATCAAACTCTGATTTTGTAACTTGCTCTCCAGAGCTACACGTCTATCCTCGTCGAAGTCCGTCGTGAATCTCCCGCAACTCTGCGCGTCTCTCTTATATAACCTTCCTAGGGGTGACGCTTGCGCATGCGCACAAGAAGACCGCCACACGTGCCACGTATTGCCTCCTTGTCTCAGGTCACGTAGACACTAAGCGCACCGATTCACCCTTTCAGTTCAACACGTGAAGGCCTTAATGGAAATCTACCAATGCACAGCGATTGCAAATATCGACGTACACAGACCGTACGCAGACATATGTCCTTCTTCGGCACTGCGTCTGTCAGTCTGCCTGTCCGCCTGGCAGTATCGGTCGGTCATATCGGCCGACTCCTCTTCCTCCTTTTTCGGCCGACCCTCCATATCAGGCGAGTGTGTGAAAGGAGCGATCAATATTGTAACTATGGCGACGGCTTACGTCAGGCCTTGCAAATCGTGTCAAACACGATCTCAACATTAAAATCTAGGTCACCAATATTATCTAGGTCACCGAATGCAGCTCCAAAAATAATAATATTATATATATATCAGACCACGAAAATACCAAGGGATCCAAAAATATATAATATAATATTGCAACTAAAATTCCGTAGCGTCCAGTTATACGCAAACGCTACAGTATTACACCTGGTATATGACTTTTATTTGCAAACTTTTCAGTGATTGGATGTGCTTTTCCGACCTTGCCTGAACAGACGTGGTTTAGATCTGTTGCGGATGGTCGTGGAATGATGGGCTGTGTACATGTGAACGTCACGTGGCCAGTCTACTGCAAAGACGGCATCTGGAACAGCAGCAGCAGCAGCAGCAGCAGCAGCAGCAGCAGCAGCAGCAGTTCAACAGCAGCAAAGGTCAACTGTTCTGCAGGTAGGTCAACGTTTCATTGCGTCTGCATGTTAGGCATCTATAATTTATAAGAAAAACTTACTGCTTTGAAATGAAGTCGCTTTTTGCCTGTTTATTCTTCAGAGTGACAGATTGTTAGCCTTTGACTCTGATTATTTTGTTTGGTTTCGATGTTTGTTATTAGTTGTGGTTGAAAGAGACTCTGGATATATGAGATATGGATTTCAGCGATCTTTTGTAGACTTATCAAATTTTCAATATTATTTCGCGGCTGCTTTTCAAGACTAATTGGTAAGAAATCTCTAAATTGTTTGCTTCTGTAAAGCTAAGATGTATTAACTATCATATTTGCATTAGACTACACTTGTTACTCAATATTAGTCGCATTACGATAAATTACGTCACATACCGGTACAATATAATAATTATGTGAGTGGCTCTATAGGTGTAGGCCGTAATAATTTTAATTATCAGACGAAGTATAAATCTGCAGGTAAGACAGCTTTTAATCAGAACGGTGTCGGGTGTATCATATTCACTCACTGACACACCTCCAATGTTAGTAAAAGGGTTCCGGGTGTATCATTCTAAAACACAACCAGCAAACAGCTAGTTATTGTTAATTTACGCATTACAACTTCAAGAATTGTTGCAACCACATCTGATTGATAGTACGCATTTTCCAGCCCATGCACAAACTGAAGCCCAGTATGGTAAGCAAAATATCCAGAGAAACAGCAGCATCTTATGTCTCTGCCTGCTGTCATTTGTATCTCTGCCTGCTGTCCTTTGTATATCTGCCTGCTGTCATTTGTATCTCTGCCTGCTGTCATTTGTATCTCTGCTTGCTGTCATTTGTATATCTGCCTGCTGTCATTTGTATATCTGCCTGCTGTCATTTGTATCTCTGCTTGCTGTCATTTGTATCTCTGCCTGCTGTCATTTGTATCACTGCCTGCTGTCACTTGTATCACTGCCTGCTGTCACTTGTATCTCTGTCTGCTGTCATTTGTATCACTGCCTGCTGTCATTTGTTTCTCTGCTATCGTCTCTGCCGCTCGGTGTGTATACGTCTCTCTGTCGGTATTGGGTGACAGGACATTTACCCCCTGGACAATTACCCCCCGGACAATTACCCCCCGACAATTACCCCCTGGACACTTACCCCCCAGGATAATTACCCCCCGGACAACTACCCCCTGTGCCAATTACCCCCCGGACAACTACCCTCCGTACCAATTACCCCCTGGACAATTACCCCCCCCCCCCGTGCCACAGTGTCAGCATGTTCCTTCACGCGTTAATCTCTTTACCAGTCTCTTCGTATTTGTCAGACGTTAATAGTACTATAATTATCTAGTCAATGACTAAGTCTATGTCATGTTAAACGCCTGCCTAATTAAATATTTGAATGTTATTGATAGAGTTATGACTTTAGTTAGCCTAAAAAGCAAGGTTAAAAGCAACTCCACGAAAATAGGCAAGTTATTTTTAAACGTTCAAGAAAAATACTAAATCAAATCAAATCTAAACACGGTTCTAAGCTAACGTGTGAAAAAGGTTAAAGTTTCAAGAAAACTTCAACGTGTTAAATGCCTGCCTAATAAAATATTTAAATGTTATCGATAGAGTTCTGCCTATTTTCGTACTCATTCGAAACGACACCATTAAATTTTGCTAAATTCTTGTGTTTCTTCTGTTTCACGTAAATAAAACCTTCGAAAAAGTTTATCTTTCCCTCTCTCAGATATAGAAAATTCAATCATGACTTGGTATACTATTAACGTCTGACAAATACGAAGAGACTGGTGAAAAGATTAACGCGTGAATGAACATGCTGACACTGTGGCACGGGGGGTAATTGTCCGGGGGTAATTGGTACGGGGGGTAGTTGTCCGGGGGGTAATTGGCACGGGGGGTAGTTGTCCGGGGGGTAATTGTCCTGGGGGGTAATTGTCCAGGGGGTAATTGTCGGGGGGTAATTGTCCGGGGGGTAATTGTCCAGGGGGTAATTGCCCTAGAACCCGGTATTGATATCATGATAATTAATTGACAGAATGATATCCTACGCGGCTATTTGATGAACTAAACCCGGCAGATGGACAGACAGACAGAAAGGCAGAAAGACAGCCAGACAGACGGACGGACAGCCAAAGAAAGAGGAAGAGAGAGAAGAGACAAACCACTCAGCACCAAGAAACTTTATATAGCGCCTTCTTTCCAACCCGATCGAAGCATCCGACTGAAGAAAGTCTGTAACCCGGAAAGATCTTCAAACAACCTTGAGACGCATTAACGGATGAAAACATGAGACAACTATATTTAGTAGAGTGGATCTCTTTACCCCCCCCCTACCCCCACCTCACACCCCTGCACTCTCCCTCTCCCTGTCGTCCTCCATCCGTCTGTCTCCATTCATCTCGCTCCGTCTCTCGCTCTTCCTAAACGCCTATACCCTTATACCTCTCTCCATCGTTCTTTCGATGTCTCCGTCTGTGTCTCCCTCGTTCTCTCGTGCACCCTCTACTTTCTCACCACCCTCGCCCGTCTCCTCCTTCCCTCTCTCCTCTTTTCTCTTCATCCCACTCTCCCTCCCTCCTTCCCTCTCTCCTCTTTTCTCTTCATCCCACTCTACTTTCCTCCTTCCCTCTCCGAGTCTCCGTTACGTTAGACGGCATAACACTGCAGATGGTGTAACTTCCGTCTTCTTTTTCCATCGTCGTCGTTAAATCTCGTCGCGTGGTGGCGCTGCTACTGCTGCTGCTGGTGGTGGTGGTGGTGGTGCTGCTGCTGGTGGTGGTATTGGTGGTGGTGGTCGTCGCCATTAATCGATCGATTCTTCTTCTTTTTCTTCTTCATCCGTCGTCGATGGAAGAATGAAGAAATCGAGTTGACAATCGATTGCAAACATTCTTCACACGCATGCATGTATTGTATTGTATATACTGCATCGAAACGAATAGAGACGCATATGCAGTTCATCGGATATAATATGCATGCGACACTACATGTACATGTACATGTGATGCGACAGTAGATAGATAGATAGAGAGAGATAGAGAGACACCTCGACGTTTCTAAGCAAGGCCAACGATAATCCACCACAAGCCACATCTACAGAGGAACCAGTCAGTGGCGAGTAGACTATATTATATACTACATATGCAACACAAACGTACATTGCATTGATGCAACTGCACTTCATACATTGGCATTCTTCCAAAGTTCAGACGTGTAGATGACCATACGACCGAAGATAAAATGTGGATGCGGCAGAGCAATTGCGAGTGAAGAAGGAGTTATATTGGTCCCTTCACAGTAATGTAACTGCCTCGGTGTCAAGGATCGAACCAAGACTCTTGCTCTTATACAGACCGACTAGGGCTATATACACCGTGATTAAAAAGTAAGCCAAACTGTTTTTCGTATATCTCGGTATATATATATATAATTATATATAGTATACGTTTGCAGTTCGTCTATTGACGCTACACTACAGATGGAAGTAACTGTGTGTACTTCAGCCAAAAACAGCCAGGAGAATGGTTCTAAAGCACGGTTCTAATGCACAGTCCAATAGCCCAATTCTGGAGCACGGTTCTAAAGCACGGTTCTAGAGCACAGTCCTAAAACCCAATTCTGGAGCACGGTTCTAAAGCACGGTTTAGTGTACAGTTCTAAAGCACGGCTCTAGAGCACAGTTCTAAAGCCCAGTTCTAGAGTCCAATTCTGGAGCACGGTTCTAAAGCACAGTTCTATAGAGCACAGTTCTGGAGCACAATTTCTATAGCATAATAATCATTTGTAGAGCACAATTCTAGGGCACAGATCTGGAGCACAATTCTGGAGAGCAGTTTTGGTCCAAAGTTCTGGACCACATTGCTGGTGGCTCATATGACACAGCGACAGTGAAATCGCAGATGACATCAAACAAACGAAAGACCGGCTGCAATTCAATTTGACGCTGGCGAAATAATCGGACCACAGCAGCATATTACACTGTCTCTCGTCCGTGCACATACATGTACATATACATGTACATGCACATGCACATGTATGTCTTTAACAAACTGTCATTTGTCGCAATGACAAACCTCTCACCATTCACCATACAGCTATACACTGAATTGAATGGCAATGTTTAAAGTTTAAACACAGACCTGGGACAAAGATGTGTTTAAAGAATCTGTGATTCAGGGATCAGCTGCACCTGTAAGATGATGACAGAAGAACCTTAGCCTGAACACAGAACCCGGTTATTGGCTTACCATGCAGGCTGCTGCTGCTGCTGCTGCTGCTGCTGCTGCAGTACCTTAGCTGCATGGATGGATCAGTCAAAAGGAAATCAATTGATCGATCGATTTATTCATCGATAGATCGATCAATCAATCCATCCAACGTATACGATTGCATTCAATCCATCCATCGTATACGATTGCATTCAATCCATCCATCGTATACGATTGCATTCAATCCATCCAACGTATACGATTGCATTCAATCCATCCATCGTATACGATTGCATTCAATCCATCCAACGTATACGATTGCAATCAATCCATCCAACGTATACGATTGCATTCAATCCATCCATCGTATACGATTGCATTCAATCCATCCAACGTATACGATTGCATTCAATCCATCCATCGTATACGATTGCATTCAATCCATCCAACGTATACGATTGCATTCAATCCATCCAACGTATACGATTGCATTCAATCCATCCAACGTATACGATTGCATTCAATCCATCCAACGTATACGATTGCATTCAATCCATCCATCGTATACGATTGCATTCAATCCATCCATCGTATACGATTGCATTCAATCCAACCATCGTATAATATGATTGCATTAAATTCAATCGCAGGTTAAACGACTGATCTGCATCTTCATCGCCGCATAATTCAATCACGAAATCAATCAAAACTTTAATTCAATCACGAAATCAATCAAAACTTTAATTCAATCCCGAAATCAATCAAAACTTTAATTCAATCACGAAATCAATCGAAACTTTAATTCAATCACGAAATCAATCAAAACTTTAATTCAATCACGAAATCAATCAAAACTTTAATTCAATCACGAAATAAATCAAAACTTTAATTCAATCACGAAATCAATCCAAACTTTAATTCAATCACGAAATCAATCAAAACTTTAATTCAATCACGAAATCAATCAAAACTTTAATTCAAGCACGAAATCAATCAAAACTTTAATTCAATCACGAAATCAATCAAAACTTTATGGGAATATATATATTCAACTACGTCTGGAAAGCGTGTGTCGTCATGTGCATGCGCGTAGAGATAGAAACAGATGGAGAGTATAATAATAATTATTATACAAAAGAACAGCTCTCGCTGCTGTTGCTGCATGCTGCTGCTGCTGTTGTTTTGATGAGAGAAAAGAACCGTGTTGAAAAGTACTTTATTATAAGCAAACAGTTGACCAGTGGCATCACATCGAATGATGTGGACGGAAAGGCAATATATATATATATATATATAATATATATATATATTATACAAGCAATGATAGGACAATATAATACACGACGACTGAAGATTAATACATGTAGCATCTCTCTATTAAGACTGAAGATTCATAGCATCTCTATTAAGACCCTGCTGCTGCTGCAGCTGCTGCTGCTGCTGCTTTCACTGTTGGAAATGATGATGATGCTGAACACACGGAGCAGGAGTACGCGACAGAAACAGACAATAAACCTACTATATTGTGACATATATATATATGCTGTCAAATATAGACGAGTCTATGAATCAGACTATATATTTACATGGACCTAAATATGTATTTGTGTAATGGTGTATGTGCATATATATATAATACACATAATAATACATATATACTTTATATATAACAACTCTAATGAGGAGCTGAGAGAGTCGAAGTTCCTTGATTGGAGTATGTATATAACTATTACACACATATAATTATATATATATATACGAGTCTATAATTATATATATATATATCGTGAGTGTGATGTGATAAACGAGTGTCGTGTCGCATCACCTGCTCGAAAGCATCGTCGTCATCGTCATCGTCATCGTTCGATAGAAACGATTCATTGATTCATTCATCGCTCCACACATTTCCATTCGCGACACTGCTTCTCTCTCTCTCTCTCTCTCTCTCTCTCTCTCTCTCTCTCTCTCTCTCTCTCTCTCTCTCTCTCTCTCTCTCTCTCTCTCTCTCTCTCTCTCTCTCTCTCTCTCTCTCTCTCTCTACATCGTCATCGTCATCGTCATCGTCATAACACTGAATGAAAAGCGCTGAACATTGAAAGCGCTGAACATTGAAAGCGCTGAATGGACATGTAGCAGCGCTGAATAGAAAAGCTGCTGTTGTCGACGGCTCGCCCTGCATGAGATCCCTTTTAGCCGGTGGTGCTATACATATTACATAGGAAAGGACTTTGCCAGTCACGCACGCACACCATTCTCTCTCTCGCCGTACGTCCAGTTGCGATGTCTCTTATTATATTGGTTTATGAAATATCTCTCATGTCGACATTTATCTAACGCCGTTTTAATATTGTTAACGAATTCAATCAATCAGGCTTCCTTAACTGAGTATTGCTAATAATTACTAACACTGTACAATGAATCTAAACTAAAATGTTGGGCTAAGCGTAGGTTAGATAACATTTTAATTAAAATAACAGTAGGCATAGAATGTGACTTGCGTGAACTCGATGCTTGCCTGTGTTCAATAAAATTTCGACTTATGCCGTATAGGCCCCATGTGCAGATAAACATTGCATTATACTGCTCTCTCGCACACAACTCCGTCCCTCCCTGCCTCCCTCCATCCCTCCGTCCCTCCCTCCGTCCCTCCCTCCGTCCCTCCGTCCCTCCCTCCGTTCCTCTCTCCCTCCGTCCGTCCCTCTCTCTCTCTTTCTCTCTCTTTCTCTCTCTCTTTCTCTCTCTTTCTCTCTCTTTCTCTTTCTCTCTCTCTCTCTCTCTCTCTCTCTCTCTGTGTGTGTGTCTCTGTCTCTGTCTCTCTCTGTCTCTGTCTCTGTCTCTGTCTCTCTGTCTCTGTCTCTGTCTCTGTCTCTCTTTTTTCTCTCTCTCCAATTCTGTATCTCTGTCTGTCTCTGCCTATGTCTGTGTGTATATATATATATATATATATATATATATATATATATATATATGTGTGTGTGTGTGTGTGTGTGTGTGTGTGTGACAATATGTCTTTGTCTGTATGCCTCTCTTCAATTAATTTGTTCTGTTAGAAAACCGTTGAATGATCTCAGCGTTTTCTCAATAGGCGCATGATGTAGGCTACTCAGCTATATACTGTGTCGTGGTTCTTAGTCTGCGATGTACATCAGACATCTTATGATCTTTGCTGTGTGTATCGTTTTATAAACTGAATAAAACTTCTAACGAATACCTCAGCCTTTCCCTCGATCACCTTTCCACCGAAGACCGAAGCCTGCCTGTGCAGTATTCTTATGCATGGAATAACTAACTAAAATATAGCTAAAGAAAATAACTACAGGCAGTAAGGCTTAAATAAATAAATAAATAAATAAATAAATAAATAAATAAATAAATAGAGTTAAATGCTAAAATACTAAA
>CAMAOG010000043.1:5000-16695 GCA_945859605.1 Lumbricus rubellus | reverse complement strand
CAGACAGTGTTATCTCAGTTATGGTTTTTCAGTTACAGTTTCAGTTACAGTTATCTATTTTTTTATTTTTCAGTTACAGTTTCAGTTACAATTAACTGCAATGAGATTTTTCAGTTTCAGTTACAGTTATTTTTTATTTTTCAGTTACAGTTACAGTTATTACGTGTATTTTCAAACGTCACAACTACTAAAACACTGATCACAGTCAAATATTGCGCAAAGTTCCCAGAAAGTTGAATAGGAGATCAATCTCATTTTACATATTCTCTATTGTATTGTATTGTATCTATAAATTTATAAAACGCCTCTCACAGTGCACACCAATCAGAGGCGCTCCCAGTAAGTTAGACCAAGAGAGAAAAAATAGTCTTGAGACACCGAATAGAGGCATTTGGCCCACCAGTTAATATGGAGGAACGCGTTGAAGGAGCAAGCTGGTTCCACAATGCCGGGCCAATGAGAACAAAGGCACGCATTTTAGACAAGGCAGTCCTAGCTCGCGGGACGAAGAGATCATGCGGATCAAAGGAGCGTAGCGGGTGAAGAGAAGTGGCCGAGGTCGGCAGATGGATGAGGTCACGAAGGTACTTGGGAGCTCGGCCAGTATAGGGCTGGCAAATTAATGTCAGAACCTTGAGTTGTATCCGAGCAGTAAGGGGAAGCCAATGAAGATGGTGAAACATAAAAGCAGAGATGTGTGAATAGCGAGGAAGTCGGGCTATTAGTCTGGCCGCAGAATTTAGGACAGACTGAAGAGGGGAGAGACGAACTTTTGTAAGACCAACGAATAGCGAGTTGCAATAGTCGATTCGGGAACAGACGAAGGCATGAACAATTGAAGTAAAGACAGAGGAGGAGACAGAGCGACGGATTGCCCTAAGCCGCCTCAGATGAAAGTAGGAAGAGCGAGTGAGACTGGCAATGTGTGGAGCAAAGGTAAGCATGTTGTCCAGGACTACACCAAGGTCGGTTGACTTTAAGGAACATACGACGTTCCAGGCTTGCACTTAATCTGTTTCGCTTTCTTGCACCCAAGTCCCCACAAACTGAGAAGACGCGCTCAACGTATGCTTGTGAAGCAGGCGTGGATACAAAGTCTTCTGCAATCAGGGCCAGAGATGGATAGGAGCTCTGTCGATCCACCCAGAAGGACAGTCCATTATCTAGGTCACCGTTGAAGATGGTTGCTTCCGCCAAGTATCGATCAAGCTCCCCATCGATACCGGACGTCCTTAATGCTGAACTCAAGGAGCTTCTAGTCCGGTTATCCTGCGGTAGGAGCTTGAAGCGCTTCAATGGCGGTGGCTGATTGTTTTACAGTTTACCGCCGAAGCCTGAGCAGGAAAGGAATAGGAAAGGGACAGGAACCGGAAGTGAAATGAACATGGAGAACTTAACGTGTAGTAGAGTAGAATTTCCGTTCAATGAGTAAGAAAAAAGCATTTGTTTTATTTTCAAGTTAACTCCTTTTGATTCTTCAGTTATACAGTTATTGTTTTTCAGTTACAGTTTCAGTTACAGTTATCTATTTTTTTATTTTTCAGTTTCAGTTACAGTTAACTGACATAGATTTTTCAGTTATTCTGCTATTTCAGTTACAGTTTCAGTTAATATATATAACACTGCATACAGACAGACAGGCAGAGGAGGCAGAGACACACAGAGAGAGACAGACTGACAGATAAGCACAGAGAGACAGACAGAAAGAGAGAGAGAGAGACAGAAAGAGAGAGACAGAGAGACAGAGAGAGACAGCCAGACAGACAGACAGAAAGATACAAAGAGAGACAGAGAGAGACACACAAAGAGAGAGAATACATGTGATCAGGCAACACTGGATGAAGAGCTTCAGGTGGAGCAGATGAGACCAAAATAATTTAGACTTATCAGATTATCAGATTATCGGATGAGAAAAAAGAGAACGAGAGAGAATGCTTGAATTGTGGTCAAAAATATCATCATGATGTCACAGATATAAATTATTTAACAAGCAAACTGGAAAAATTAATGGACTCGGGCAGAAATGTTTAAGGGCAACAGTGGATGTTTACTTCCTCGATGATTTGTAGGATCGTACTGTGGCGAAGCCAGGAATTTCTAATGGGGGTTTTATGGCCGGATGCTTGTTTTTTCTTATATAATTGGACAAATAATCTTTTAAAAAGTTTTTCTCTAAGACAATGGGGGTTTATTCCTCAAACCCTCTTGGCTACGCCACTGGGATCGTACTGCCCCAGTGGGTACTTCTAAGAGGCAGTAATAGGATTGACATGATGTTACGCATTTAAGATCAGCTAGCAGTCACTGTGGTTCTTTTGGTATTGCAGACTGTCTGCCCAGTTTGATGTTAATTAAGATTACTGCATTGTACATGTAATGCGCCGTGCGTTTGCAGGTGGTGAATAATTGAAGGAAAATTATGATTATTATTCTTATGCAAAGTGTATGTCTTCCAAATCACTTATTAAGAGTTCTTGCAATGTAATACATGTAGCTTACTATCTTGTGGCTAATGTCCAAACGTTTCTCTTACAGTGGCGCTATTCAAATTTCAATAACAATACTGAGATTACAACATGTTGCTGTATAATGCGAGATGACATTGACAACAATATCATTGGTCATGGATGTTTGCGAGATAAGACCCTATAGGATGCAATAGAATTTCCAACGTCTTGTCAGTGACATAACAATGCTGTCGCAGATAGCGGATCTCTTTACCTGAATGTGAATATTCAAACAGATGTCATGACGAGGGAAACATTTGTCATTATTAAATAATTTATATTCTTCAATTGGATAAATGCTACACGCATTTTGGTATGCAGTTATTGTAATAAGCATAAATTATCCACAATAATCTCTCTATATAATTATATATATATACATATATTCGTTTCATGACAAAACCAAGTGACACATGGGTCAAATGCTTTGGAACGATAGAGGAGACATAGACAGATTCATCCATTCTCATCTTACGTTATGCACAAGAAAAGCTCACTGCTGAGCAAACAGCAGACGTCACAGCAAAAAGATCTTGCTTTGAATAAGTCACTCGACCAACGCTAAGGAGGATCAGCCTCAGCCGCTGACTGAGATTAGTGTCTGTGCATGATCGGTCGGGCGTGCACCAGCCAGTCAACCAGTCAACCAGTCAGCCAGTCAACCAGTCAACCAGTCAGCCAGTCAACCAGTCAGCCATTCAGCCAATCAACGACTCAGCCAGTTAACCAATCAGCCAGTCAACTAGTCAGCCAGTCAACCAATCAGGCTGAGTCAGCCAATCAGCCAGTCAACCGGTCAGCCAATCAGGCTGAGTCAGCCAGTCAGCCAGTCAGCCAGTCAACTAGTCAGCCAGTCAACCAATCAGGCTGAGTCAGCCAATCAGGCTGAGTCAGCCAGTCAGCCAGTCAGCCAGTCAACCAGTCAGCCAGTCAACTGTTTAGTCAGTCAACTATTCAGCCAGTCAACTATTCAGCCAATCAGCCAGCCAAATGTCTTCGTGTATCGTAAACAAATTAAGACTGGAAATAATGGCCAGTTATTTCTGATTGTGTTAGCTCGGTCGCAGATCCGACTCACAGCTGCTGTGGCTTTTCTTCTGTTTAAAGTTTGGTTTCCGCTTCGTCCCTTGCTATTGTAATTATCTGTAACCTGAGAGAGGGGAATGTTGAAAATAATGAGACGTTTCCTGGAAATAAGTTCCAAATTTACTTGCGAAAACGTAATTCGAAAACAGGCGATATTTAAAAATGGTAGGCATGCATACTTAAATGCATACAAATATACATAGGGCCTACATGGTATGTATTTATGTGTGCATGCATGTATGTACCCACAGACATGCATACATAGGGTCAAAATATAGATACACATGCATACATACATACATACATGCATACATACATACACACATACATGCATACATTCATACATACATACATGCATACATACATGCATACATACATACATATATACATACATACATACATACATACATACATACATACATACATACATACATACATACATACATACATTCATACATGCATACATGCATACATACATACATACATACATACATACATACATACATACATACATACATACATACATACATACATACATACATACATACATACATACATACATACATACATACATACATACATACATACATACATACATACATACATACATACATACATACATACATACATACATACATACATACATACATACATACATACATACATACATACATACATACATACATACATACATACATACATACATACATACATACATACATACATACGTACAATGTACATACATGCATACTTACAATTCTGCCTGCCTAATTCGAGCTAGGCCTAATGGTCATAACGACGTTATAATTACCGTATGTGTTTTGATTGCGAGCATTGCACTCTTCCGCGGCGAATAGAAGCAATTTGAGACCGTGGTGTAATATTGTGATGCATGCGATTCAACCCATTAAATATCAAAGTGTAGGAAATAGTATGTGGAATCCTATACCCTCAGTGGGTTGAGGGTTACTATAACGCGTTTGAAGTATCTGACAGAGGCGATAATATTACGACATGAAAGATCACGGAATAGTTGAACTGAAGAATGGCAATACACATGTAAGCATTGAGCGGTCAATATGAAAAACAAACACGGACAAATCCGAGCGTTTGTTTTATAAATTTCTGGGCGATAGGAAACAGGAGCCATATAAACACAACCGATTCAATTTATTGGAAATTTTTCACTTTCTCCACTTGCCAGTTCAAAGCCAACTTTACCGATCTAGGAATAGATCTACTGACAAACTAATTGCATCGCTAAAACTGCCAATTAGAGTTTTCTGTATAATAATTAGTATTGATTCGCTAAAAAACTGTTTCCGGTGCTTTCAATTTGTAGTTACTTTCGCTGATCGCTGCCAATTAATTATTCTGATTACTGAAGATCTTGAAGAAGATTTCGTAATGTTTGTGTATGTGCATGCACGGAATATAACTTCCACTGATACCCAGCAAAATTCTCTGATATTTATTGTCTACATTCGACAAACCTTGAGCAATTCCATCAAAGTCAATAATTATTGGTAGGCCTATATCTACTGCAGTGAACGGATCGCGATTGAAGATAGACCTAATCGACTACTAAGCTAATTATATTGTAGCCTAATAAAAAATTGTCTAATTGCCTAACATCTATTTGGCACAATTGGAGACTTTAACTAGAAATATTGCTGCAATCAAAAATCCAATTCATAAAACTGATGACAATACAATCGTACCTACATCAACATGCATTTATACAAGCATGTGGATTGACTATATATATATATATATATATATATATATATATATATATATATATAATATGATATATATATATCGCACACACACACCGCACATATTATGCACCTACTATTTATACGTACATGCGTAGCCTACAGCGTTTATGGATAATTATATAAGTAGGCTAACATCAAGTCAAGTCAGATATTTTTTATTGCTACCAATTTCACACACGACAGACGCAACGGACCGATTGGACATAGGCTGCTAAGGTAAGGCCCAGAATGGATCGTAGGTCTAATCCCGCCTGCCATGGAAGGAACATCCACAGAACCAAACAAATTATCAAATAAATAGAAAGCTGCACATTGAAAATCAAGACAGTCACCTGACTCAGATCGCAGAAGCTGTGGCTAAAGGGGCGGGGGCGGCTGACCGCTTGTTGTCCGCCAAGTTGCGTCGGCGACATGGGCCCCCGCAGAAAATTTGCAGGAGGGGCAAAAATTTTTACGATGGTCACGGTTAAATTGTTCAGTGACAAGAGCACGAAGAATACAGCGCTGGAAATTAAAAACACGGGTATTTTATCAAAGAGGTTTCTTAATGCAGATTTCTCAGTTTCATTTTGTGTATTATTTTTAATATGAATAGTTTTCTAAGTGCGAAAATTTTGTTAAAAATCCAAAAGTAGATGTTAAAAAGTAGATCCAGGACGGGCACTGTAGGCCTATATATTTATTTCTATAGAGATTTATAAACGTAAATTTATGACTTTCACTGTGTGTATCATTTGTATCACTAACTAGTGTTTTAATGCAAAGAAATTTGTTAAAAACTCAAAGTAGTAGTTAAAAAAATAAGTGTCACTTTTTCAGGGGGCAAGTGCCCCCCCTTGCCCCTATGTACGGGTGCCCATGGTCGGCGACAGCTTGTTCACTCAGAATAAACGAATATTGCATTGAATCGAACATTGGTGCTAAAGAAATCGCCAGATGCTATGCATACGAATAAGTAAATTTTACAATTACAAGTAGCCTACAGTTGTCCATCCCATCTGGGTCTCCCTTGAAACCACACATAACTATTGTTAAATATTATGTTCACTGCCATAATAATTATCATCGAATTGAATTGAATTGAAAGTAAAGCATTTGCAATAACCTACATTGCTTGTCATGATATAGCTTACCATCGCAAACATCTTCGTCTCCTTTAGACTTCATCCGATCTCATTAAACGGCAATGTCCGCCAACCGACAACTAAAAACTCGCCACGAACAGCTAATCCTAACCGTCCGCTTTTACCATCCCAATCCGTCGGAAATAACAAATAACTGGTCGCTCGCATCCATGATCGACCCGTAAGCATCCGCCACACGTACGACTTGAAACGCGTTCATGGCTATAATACCGATAGCAATCTATAAATGCGGTCCGACCACTGGTGGAAGAGAACCATTCAAAAGGAAACCGCTGTGCGCTGTCCACGTCAGGCTTACAACAGTACTGAGACCCGATGCTATTATAGCGGCCTTTCAAGTTGGCGGCTGAAATGGGAAGTGGCCAGCTGTCTGTGGAGAACAATTGGAGGAGGCGCGGTCTGTCACACGAGACGGTGAACAATTTTTGTGTCCGATTGATTTTCGCCGTGTGGATTTTTTATTTTCGGGATTGATTGACCATTATTTTATGTAGGTCTTTGCCGCCTTTATAGCACGATGGATTTTTCTGAGAGGACATTGACGAATCGAATTTCCAAAGAAATGTTCCCAGATAGATGATGAAAGATGACGGGCCTAAAAGCAATATAATACAAGAGAACACAGGACAGTGCAATACGTTGGCAAATTGAGCAGTAGGCCATAGTAGTCTGTGTGATGGACTCCTTCATGCATGGACTGCCACAGTTAAATTTGACTCCCATAATAATAATAATAATAATAATAATAATCTGTCATCATCCGTTCATTAAGCTTAGTGCTCGTAATCATACTGCGCTTTGCCTATTTTAAAATTAAGCGAAGATAAGCCTACAGTAACTGTTATTATTACCATGACATAATATGTCATACAGCTATATTATAGATGTATCCGTGCCATATTTCAATTATGCTCGATAGAAATCTGTTGGCTAATTGGTTTTACGCGAATGCGTGAGCCTGCAATTGGTGACTCTTTAAGTAGGCCTACTGTTTATTGTGCATTATTTTGCTAATTGGTGTAGGCCTATTTGTTCGTTAAAATGCCGTTTAACACCATAATTATTATAATAAGTCAGCGTAGAGAACGACTGACGACTCTGAGTAGATATCTCGAGGAGGCGGTATATAAATTCTCAGAATCACTGAATGAATTTGATATTTCAATCTTGCAATATATTAAATGCAGACATAAGGATTTTATTGATAATATATCCAATTATTCAACAGTTTGACTGTTTGAGGCATATTTAGAATAATTTGCTGGATAACATCGCTGGATAGATTTTTCTGCACAGAGTTTAGGCCCATAATTTTATAATGTGAATTTTTGTGATAGATTTGCTACATAGAAGTTAGTGGATGGATTTATGTCCTGGGTATGACGTTAAACTGCATCCATCCTCCGCCACAGGGAACCATCAACTTCCCTGTGCCGGTCCTAAGCCCGGAGAAAGGATGAAGGTTTGCCAGATGGGTGGCGATACTCTGGCAGTAGAAGACCAAGACGATAGAAATCCGCAAAAACCACGACACAAGTGACATAGCGGTCCAGTTGCTTCAAGTTGTCATGATGTGAAGCAGTCATGCACAGGCCGGTCAGGACAGACCAGTGGAGAGAGTCGGTGGAAAGGGCATTGGACACAAAATGGGCTTGTCCCACTGGTTGTCCTTCATGCCTCTTTCCTAACATTCTCTTCAAGCAGACAAGTCGGTCCAGCTGCTTCAAGATATAACGGTATGGAGTAGACCTGCTAGCCTGTAGAAACTGGGTAATGACACGAGACGGACTCAGACAGAGAGTGGCGTCGGACACCTACGGGCTTTGCGCTTATGGTTTGTGCTGATGATGATGATGGATGGATTTTGCTGGACAACAATTCGTAAAAGGGAGTTTGATGGATAGACTTTGTGGAACAGATTTTAATCAAGTCTACTAGAGAGATTTTTTAAAGATTTTGATAGAGTTAGGCCCTACCTTTGTAGGTTTTGCAGATAGAGTTTGTGGGCAACGGCTTGTAAAGCAGATTTTCCTTAGAATTTCTTGCATTCACTTCTTAGCTCAGATCTGAGTGGCAGATCTTGAAGGATTAATTTCATCGTTTAGCTTCTTTTCCTGAAATAGATGTCCTGAATAAATGTTGCGAATAGATTTTGTCATGTTGATGTTTAAAATAGATTTCCTGCAGTGTCTTCAATGGTCGGATTTTCTGTAGAAATTTTACCGGTTGCATTTTTGTACGTGCTAGATTAGATTTTCAAATTAAATGCTTTCGGCCATATCTTAGCTTCCTGTCCTCCAATCCAATCAACAAAGAAGGTTTCTTTGCAGCACAAAAGCTTCCGATTTGATTCTAATTATAATCGCAGACGATTCAAAATAGCAAACGTCAGCGTGGGAGATAGAGGCTTCGAAATAAATTGAATTTCTTGCGGTTTCTTACAATTTTCGACAAACAGTTGTTGGCCTACATTATACTGTTTCAGGAGTTGGCCTTGCACGTGTTTAAAACGACTATTGTTGAACGCCGCTATTATAAGCGTGTTCTTACAAAGTCAATTACATTAACAGCGATGATTTTAGCTACATTGACCGTAAGGGCTGTCGGCCGAGGTGTCCGGACAATTCGGAACCGGACAATTCGGACCGGGCAATTCGGACCCGGGCAATTCGGAGTGCATGTAAAAATATTGCTCTTACGGCCATGAAACTGTTGTTTATCAATGGTATGAAATATATTTATATGGCACCAAGCAAATATTGTCTGATCTTCTAAAATTGATCCAATAACAGAAATAAGAAACTGAAATTAGTAGTTAAATGCAGTAAATTACCAACTTATAGGCATCTCATTCACATCAATGTAAGTTTCATACCTATATAGGCATATAGTTTTTATGCCTGATATAATAGTCAGGTGTCAGATTAATATCAGTTTGGACAGTATACATTTTGAGTGATGGAGATGGGTAGGCTAGGAAAATTTGACCTAAAGTGGAAGTCTCATCACGAATTTGGGTGCTAAGAATTGTTCGGTCCGAATTGTCCGGGAACCGTCGGCCCAACAAGGCTTAAACGTCAAAATTCCACAACATCTGTTAATTTTGCACCTTTACTTACTTACACAGTTGCGTCTCAACAAAATTGCCTAGCAACTTACTTACCTGCTCACATACTAACTTACTTACTTACTTACATCTGAACGATATCATCATATCACCTAGCTGATTATTTACTTAAATACGCCACCGAAATTACATAGGTATACTTACTTGCTGTCATAAAACCCGACGATATCGCTTTGCTACTTATTTGCTAACTTCTATCAAAGCGAAATCCCGATCTTTTCGAACGTGTCCGCCTGGTCCTGTATTTGCAAATCAGTTCGACAAGTGCGCCCGCTCTCTATATCTCTCTGTCGCTCTGTGTCTCTGTCCCCTTGTCTCCCTGTCTCTGCCTCTTTCTGTCTTACTCTGTCTCTCTGACACTGTCTGTGTCTCTGTATATATCTCTGTCTGTCCGTCTCTGTCTGTCTGTCTGTCTGTCTGTCTCTCTCCCACTGTCACTGCATCACTTGCAAGATTGTTTATCTCACGATTGTTCTGAAAAGACGGACCAGTCTTGGTGAAATCTATAGAACGGAAAAACAATCGATAGGAGACACTTTGCGATCGTCGATGCAGAATAAGAAGAGGAGGAGGAGGAGAAGGAGGAGGAGGAGGAAGAGGAAAAGGAGGAGAAGGATAGGGAGGAGAAGGAAGAGGGTAGAAGGAGGAGGAGGAAGAGGAGAAGAACGAGGAGGAGAAGGAAGCGGAGCAGAAGGAGGAGAAGGAGGAGGAAGATAAGGAGAATGAGAAGGAGAAGAAGAAAGAAGAGGAGGAGGAGGAGGAGGAGGAGGAGGAGGAGGAGGAGGAGGAAAAGAAGGAGGGAAAGGAGGAGGAGGAAAAGGATAAAAAGAAGGAAAAGGAGAAATAGGAGAAGGAGGAGGACGAGGAGGATGAGGAGAAGAAGAAGAAGAAGGAGCAGGAGCAAGAGCAGGAGCAGGAGGGGAGAAGTAGGAGGACGAGGAAGAGAAAGAGGAGGAGGAGGGAAGGAGGGAGGAGGAGGAAGAGGAAAAGGAGGAGGAGGACATCTCTCTCTCCGGCTTCGGGAAGGGAACCCCAATCGAGCGACAATTAATTATGGGGGTCGCTCGAATCGATTCTACGATTAATTCAACGATTAATTAACGCCAAACATTGCATCGTAGACTTGTAGCTGCATCTAATGATTTAGAATCTAAATCATTAGATGAACATTTGCATGACATAATTTATACAGCACTACAAGTATTAGACAAACAAGCGAACACAGCAAACGTTATGATAGCTCGTGAAAGTTTATTGCGATAAATTATTGTGCTGTTCAATGAAAGAACAGTAATAATAATATATTACGACATAAATATTACAATTAGAATCAGTTCTTGACGTCAACCAATTGGCGGTGATGGGTACGAATAATTTATCTTCTCTATTGTCTGCGGTTATTCATCAACTCCATTGTTGGCCTTAGTGCCAGTCCAAAAATGTTGTGCTCTCCTCTACATTATATCTATTCAGCGTTTAGTCTTAGTCCGCCCTTGTTTCTTTACTCTTCGAATCGTGTATAGCCTACAATACATCGCGCAAGATTCGGTCAATGGGAATAATAAGAATTATTATCTCTACATGAAAAAATACCAATTAGGCCTATGTTTTGAAAAAAGTACCAAATATGCTTTAAACAAGTACCAATTATTCATTGAGAAAAGTACCGATTATGTGCTGAACAAATTACAAATCATGCTTTGAGTATTTATAAGTACCTATTTTGCATTCTACAACATTTACCATTATATGGGTTGAACAAAGTAACAATAATGCATAGAGCAAAATACTAATTATAATTATATTGAACGAAACACCAGCTTTGCATCTTCGGCTTCCGGGAATCGACTTTCAAAATTTGCAATTTCTTTCAGCAAGACTCGTTCGCCATTGTGTAACTTCAAAGGTATAATAAGTTAACCTTTAGATTTCTATTTACGCCCTGTTGCTAATCGCCCTCTCTGAAATACACCCATTGTCTGAAAATGCGCTTGTGAATAAGCAGGTGCCCCGCGCTTAGCCATGGAGTAGTGTCTGGAAAAGTTAGAT
>CAMAOG010000042.1:0-16668 GCA_945859605.1 Lumbricus rubellus | reverse complement strand
CGAGGGGAGGAGCGAGAGCGAGGAGCAAGAGCAAGTTGCTCTTGCACCCGCTCTCGCCGAGGGGAGGAGCGAGAGCGAGGAGCAAGAGCAAGTTGCTCTTGCACCCGCTCTCGCCGAGGGGAGGAGCGAGAGCGAGGAGCAAGAGCAAGTTGCTCTTGCACCCGCTCTCGCCGAGGGGAGGAGCGAGAGCGAGGAGCAAGAGCAAGTTGCTCTTGCACCCGCTCTCGCCGAGGGGAGGAGCGAGAGCGAGGAGCAAGAGCAACGTTAAAAATTAAAACAAAAGTAAAATTGTAAAAAGTAAAAATGCAAAAATTTAAATAATCAAAAATGAAATTGAAAGATTATATGAAAGGAAGGCGGTGAATGAAATTAAGCGAGGAGCAAGAGCAAGTTTTACACGCAGAATCCTAGAAAATGAGGGCGCTAATTTTTCACGCCGAAACAGAGAATTTAAGGGCGCTAATTTTCACGCCGAAACAGAGAATTTGAGGGCGCTAATTTTATACGCCCAAACCGAGAAAATGAAGGCGCTAATTTTATACGATTAAACTGAGGAAACAACAACAACAGCAACAGCAACAACAGCAAAAACAACAATCTTCTAAGCGTCGTAAATTATTCGCTCGTTCCAGTATTTTTTTCATCAATCCAACTTCTAGTTAGGCAGGAATAAGTTGGTGTCATCATTCCTGCTTTTATTTCGGCAACAATTATTTTTCATCAATACAACTTCTATTCAATTAAAATTTATTGTTTATCAATGCAGCTTCAACGATGCTGGTTTTTTCGGCTGGTAATAGGTCTGCTCAGTAATTTTCAAATATATAGTTACCAAGATGCTTATTGTGTTTTTCCTCTGGTTCCTTTGCCTCGATTCGATCACTACTATCTTACATGTGGAGCCTGTGTGCCAAACGCCAATGTACCGTACGCGAACGATATTATCACTGACACAAAGCTTCTTTTGTAGTCGCTAGGCGGCGCCACGTCACCATACTAGGCGATAATATCGAATAAATATTATCATTAAGGACACAAAAACGGGGAAACAACGGTAGTACATTGGATAATGGACAGGCGCGCAGACGAAGAGGACCCAGGATCGAACCAGGTAAAAGGAAAAAAAAATAAAAAACAAGGACAAGGACAAGGACAAGGACAAGGACAAGGACAAGGACAAGGACAAGGACAAGGACAAGGACAAGGACAAGGACAAGGACAAGGACAAGGACAAGGACAAGGACAAGGACAAGGACAAGGACAAGGACAAGGACAAGGACAAGGACAAGGACAAGGACAAGGACAAGGACAAGGACAAGGACAAGGACAAGGACAAGGACAAGGACAAGGACAAGGACAAGGACAAGGACAAGGACAAGGACAAGGACAAGGACAAGGACAAGGACAAGGACAAGACAAGGACAAGGACAAGGACAAGGACAAGGACAAGGACAAGGACAAGGACAAGGACAAGGACAAGGACAAGGACAAGGACAAGGACAAGGACAAGGACAAGGACAAGGACAAGGACAAGGACAAGGACAAGGACAAGGACAAGGACAGGACAAGGACAAGGACAAGGACAAGGACAAGGACAAGGACAAGGACAAGGACAAGGACAAGGACAAGGACAAGGACAAGGACAAGGACAAGGACAAGGACAAGGACAAGGACAAGGACAAGGACAAGGACAAGGACAAGGACAAGGACAAGGACAAGGACAAGGACAAGGACAAGGACAAGGACAAGGACAAGGACAAGGACAAGGACAAGGACAAGGACAAGGACAAGGACAAGGACAAGGACAAGGACAAGGACAAGGACAAGGACAAGGACAAGGACAAGGACAAGGACAAGGACAAGGACAAGGACAAGGACAAGGACAAGGACAAGGACAAGGACAAGGACAAGGACAAGGACAAGGACAAGGACAAGGACAAGGACAAGGACAAGGACAAGGACAAGGACAAGGACAAGGACAAGGACAGACAAGGACAAGGACAAGGACAAGGACAAGGACAAGGACAAGGACAAGGACAAGGACAAGGACAAGGACAAGGACAAGGACAAGGACAAGGACAAGGACAAGGACAAGGACAAGGACAAGGACAAGGACAAGGACAAGGACAAGGACAAGGACAAGGACAAGGACAAGGACAAGGACAAGGACAAGGACAAGGACAAGGACAAGGACAAGGACAAGGACAAGGACAAGGACAAGGACAAGGACAAGGACAAGGACAAGGACAAGGACAAGGACAAGGACAAGGACAAGGACAAGGACAAGGACAAGGACAAGGACAAGGACAAGGACAAGGACAAGGACAAGGACAAGGACAAGGACAAGGACAAGGACAAGGACAAGGACAAGGACAAGGACAAGGACAAGGACAAGGACAAGGACAAGGACAAGGACAAGGCGCTCTCGCCGAGGGGAGGAGCGAGAGCGAGGAGCAAGAGCAAGTTGCTCTTGCACCCGCTCTCGCCGAGGGGAGGAGCGAGAGCGAGGAGCAAGAGCAAGTTGCTCTTGCACCCGCTCTCGCCGAGGGGAGGAGCGAGAGCGAGGAGCAAGAGCAAGTTGCTCTTGCACCCGCTCTCGCCGAGGGGAGGAGCGAGAGCGAGGAGCAAGAGCAAGTTGCTCTTGCACCCGCTCTCGCCGAGGGGAGGAGCGAGAGCGAGGAGCAAGAGCAAGTTGCTCTTGCACCCGCTCTCGCCGAGGGGAGGAGCGAGAGCGAGGAGCAAGAGCAAGTTGCTCTTGCACCCGCTCTCGCCGAGGGGAGGAGCGAGAGCGAGGAGCAAGAGCAAGTTGCTCTTGCACCCGCTCTCGCCGAGGGGAGGAGCGAGAGCGAGGAGCAAGAGCAAGTTGCTCTTGCACCCGCTCTCGCCGAGGGGAGGAGCGAGAGCGAGGAGCAAGAGCAAGTTGCTCTTGCACCCGCTCTCGCCGAGGGGAGGAGCGAGAGCGAGGAGCAAGAGCAAGTTGCTCTTGCACCCGCTCTCGCCGAGGGGAGGAGCGAGAGCGAGGAGCAAGAGCAAGTTGCTCTTGCACCCGCTCTCGCCGAGGGGAGGAGCGAGAGCGAGGAGCAAGAGCAAGTTGCTCTTGCACCCGCTCTCGCCGAGGGGAGGAGCGAGAGCGAGGAGCAAGAGCAAGTTGCTCTTGCACCCGCTCTCGCCGAGGGGAGGAGCGAGAGCGAGGAGCAAGAGCAAGTTGCTCTTGCACCCGCTCTCGCCGAGGGGAGGAGCGAGAGCGAGGAGCAAGAGCAAGTTGCTCTTGCACCCGCTCTCGCCGAGGGGAGGAGCGAGAGCGAGGAGCAAGAGCAAGTTGCTCTTGCACCCGCTCTCGCCGAGGGGAGGAGCGAGAGCGAGGAGCAAGAGCAAGTTGCTCTTGCACCCGCTCTCGCCGAGGGGAGGAGCGAGAGCGAGGAGCAAGAGCAAGTTGCTCTTGCACCCGCTCTCGCCGAGGGGAGGAGCGAGAGCGAGGAGCAAGAGCAAGTTGCTCTTGCACCCGCTCTCGCCGAGGGGAGGAGCGAGAGCGAGGAGCAAGAGCAAGTTGCTCTTGCACCCGCTCTCGCCGAGGGGAGGAGCGAGAGCGAGGAGCAAGAGCAAGTTGCTCTTGCACCCGCTCTCGCCGAGGGGAGGAGCGAGAGCGAGGAGCAAGAGCAAGTTGCTCTTGCACCCGCTCTCGCCGAGGGGAGGAGCGAGAGCGAGGAGCAAGAGCAAGTTGCTCTTGCACCCGCTCTCGCCGAGGGGAGGAGCGAGAGCGAGGAGCAAGAGCAAGTTGCTCTTGCACCCGCTCTCGCCGAGGGGAGGAGCGAGAGCGAGGAGCAAGAGCAAGTTGCTCTTGCACCCGCTCTCGCCGAGGGGAGGAGCGAGAGCGAGGAGCAAGAGCAAGTTGCTCTTGCACCCGCTCTCGCCGAGGGGAGGAGCGAGAGCGAGGAGCAAGAGCAAGTTGCTCTTGCACCCGCTCTCGCCGAGGGGAGGAGCGAGAGCGAGGAGCAAGAGCAAGTTGCTCTTGCACCCGCTCTCGCCGAGGGGAGGAGCGAGAGCGAGGAGCAAGAGCAAGTTGCTCTTGCACCCGCTCTCGCCGAGGGGAGGAGCGAGAGCGAGGAGCAAGAGCAAGTTGCTCTTGCACCCGCTCTCGCCGAGGGGAGGAGCGAGAGCGAGGAGCAAGAGCAAGTTGCTCTTGCACCCGCTCTCGCCGAGGGGAGGAGCGAGAGCGAGGAGCAAGAGCAAGTTGCTCTTGCACCCGCTCTCGCCGAGGGGAGGAGCGAGAGCGAGGAGCAAGAGCAAGTTGCTCTTGCACCCGCTCTCGCCGAGGGGAGGAGCGAGAGCGAGGAGCAAGAGCAAGTTGCTCTTGCACCCGCTCTCGCCGAGGGGAGGAGCGAGAGCGAGGAGCAAGAGCAAGTTGCTCTTGCACCCGCTCTCGCCGAGGGGAGGAGCGAGAGCGAGGAGCAAGAGCAAGTTGCTCTTGCACCCGCTCTCGCCGAGGGGAGGAGCGAGAGCGAGGAGCAAGAGCAAGTTGCTCTTGCACCCGCTCTCGCCGAGGGGAGGAGCGAGAGCGAGGAGCAAGAGCAAGTTGCTCTTGCACCCGCTCTCGCCGAGGGGAGGAGCGAGAGCGAGGAGCAAGAGCAAGTTGCTCTTGCACCCGCTCTCGCCGAGGGGAGGAGCGAGAGCGAGGAGCAAGAGCAAGTTGCTCTTGCACCCGCTCTCGCCGAGGGGAGGAGCGAGAGCGAGGAGCAAGAGCAAGTTGCTCTTGCACCCGCTCTCGCCGAGGGGAGGAGCGAGAGCGAGGAGCAAGAGCAAGTTGCTCTTGCACCCGCTCTCGCCGAGGGGAGGAGCGAGAGCGAGGAGCAAGAGCAAGTTGCTCTTGCACCCGCTCTCGCCGAGGGGAGGAGCGAGAGCGAGGAGCAAGAGCAAGTTGCTCTTGCACCCGCTCTCGCCGAGGGGAGGAGCGAGAGCGAGGAGCAAGAGCAAGTTGCTCTTGCACCCGCTCTCGCCGAGGGGAGGAGCGAGAGCGAGGAGCAAGAGCAAGTTGCTCTTGCACCCGCTCTCGCCGAGGGGAGGAGCGAGAGCGAGGAGCAAGAGCAAGTTGCTCTTGCACCCGCTCTCGCCGAGGGGAGGAGCGAGAGCGAGGAGCAAGAGCAAGTTGCTCTTGCACCCGCTCTCGCCGAGGGGAGGAGCGAGAGCGAGGAGCAAGAGCAAGTTGCTCTTGCACCCGCTCTCGCCGAGGGGAGGAGCGAGAGCGAGGAGCAAGAGCAAGTTGCTCTTGCACCCGCTCTCGCCGAGGGGAGGAGCGAGAGCGAGGAGCAAGAGCAAGTTGCTCTTGCACCCGCTCTCGCCGAGGGGAGGAGCGAGAGCGAGGAGCAAGAGCAAGTTGCTCTTGCACCCGCTCTCGCCGAGGGGAGGAGCGAGAGCGAGGAGCAAGAGCAAGTTGCTCTTGCACCCGCTCTCGCCGAGGGGAGGAGCGAGAGCGAGGAGCAAGAGCAAGTTGCTCTTGCACCCGCTCTCGCCGAGGGGAGGAGCGAGAGCGAGGAGCAAGAGCAAGTTGCTCTTGCACCCGCTCTCGCCGAGGGGAGGAGCGAGAGCGAGGAGCAAGAGCAAGTTGCTCTTGCACCCGCTCTCGCCGAGGGGAGGAGCGAGAGCGAGGAGCAAGAGCAAGTTGCTCTTGCACCCGCTCTCGCCGAGGGGAGGAGCGAGAGCGAGGAGCAAGAGCAAGTTGCTCTTGCACCCGCTCTCGCCGAGGGGAGGAGCGAGAGCGAGGAGCAAGAGCAAGTTGCTCTTGCACCCGCTCTCGCCGAGGGGAGGAGCGAGAGCGAGGAGCAAGAGCAAGTTGCTCTTGCACCCGCTCTCGCCGAGGGGAGGAGCGAGAGCGAGGAGCAAGAGCAAGTTGCTCTTGCACCCGCTCTCGCCGAGGGGAGGAGCGAGAGCGAGGAGCAAGAGCAAGTTGCTCTTGCACCCGCTCTCGCCGAGGGGAGGAGCGAGAGCGAGGAGCAAGAGCAAGTTGCTCTTGCACCCGCTCTCGCCGAGGGGAGGAGCGAGAGCGAGGAGCAAGAGCAAGTTGCTCTTGCACCCGCTCTCGCCGAGGGGAGGAGCGAGAGCGAGGAGCAAGAGCAAGTTGCTCTTGCACCCGCTCTCGCCGAGGGGAGGAGCGAGAGCGAGGAGCAAGAGCAAGTTGCTCTTGCACCCGCTCTCGCCGAGGGGAGGAGCGAGAGCGAGGAGCAAGAGCAAGTTGCTCTTGCACCCGCTCTCGCCGAGGGGAGGAGCGAGAGCGAGGAGCAAGAGCAAGTTGCTCTTGCACCCGCTCTCGCCGAGGGGAGGAGCGAGAGCGAGGAGCAAGAGCAAGTTGCTCTTGCACCCGCTCTCGCCGAGGGGAGGAGCGAGAGCGAGGAGCAAGAGCAAGTTGCTCTTGCACCCGCTCTCGCCGAGGGGAGGAGCGAGAGCGAGGAGCAAGAGCAAGTTGCTCTTGCACCCGCTCTCGCCGAGGGGAGGAGCGAGAGCGAGGAGCAAGAGCAAGTTGCTCTTGCACCCGCTCTCGCCGAGGGGAGGAGCGAGAGCGAGGAGCAAGAGCAAGTTGCTCTTGCACCCGCTCTCGCCGAGGGGAGGAGCGAGAGCGAGGAGCAAGAGCAAGTTGCTCTTGCACCCGCTCTCGCCGAGGGGAGGAGCGAGAGCGAGGAGCAAGAGCAAGTTGCTCTTGCACCCGCTCTCGCCGAGGGGAGGAGCGAGAGCGAGGAGCAAGAGCAAGTTGCTCTTGCACCCGCTCTCGCCGAGGGGAGGAGCGAGAGCGAGGAGCAAGAGCAAGTTGCTCTTGCACCCGCTCTCGCCGAGGAGCAAGAGCAAGTTGCTCTTGCACCCGCTCTCGCCGAGGGGAGGAGCGAGAGCGAGGAGAAGTTGCTCTTGCACCCGCTCTCGCCGAGGGGAGGAGCGAGAGCGAGGAGCAAGAGCAACGTTAAAAATTAAAACAAAAGTAAAATTGTAAAAAGTAAAAATGCAAAAATTTAAATAATCAAAAATGAAATTGAAAGATTATATGAAAGGAAGGCGGTGAATGAAATTAAGCGAGGAGCAAGAGCAAGTTTTACACGCAGAATCCTAGAAAATGAGGGCGCTAATTTTTCACGCCGAAACAGAGAATTTAAGGGCGCTAATTTTTCACGCCGAAACAGAGAATTTGAGGGCGCTAATTTTATACGCCCAAACCGAGAAAATGAAGGCGCTAATTTTATACGATTAAACTGAGGAAACAACAACAACAGCAACAGCAACAACAGCAAAAACAACAATCTTCTAAGCGTCGTAAATTATTCGCTCGTTCCAGTATTTTTTTCATCAATCCAACTTCTAGTTAGGCAGGAATAAGTTGGTGTCATCATTCCTGCTTTTATTTCGGCAACAATTATTTTTCATCAATACAACTTCTATTCAATTAAAATTTATTGTTTATCAATGCAGCTTCAACGATGCTGGTTTTTTTCGGCTGGTAATAGGTCTGCTCAGTAATTTTCAAATATATAGTTACCAAGATGCTTATTGTGTTTTTCCTCTGGTTCCTTTGCCTCGATTCGATCACTACTATCTTACATGTGGAGCCTGTGTGCCAAACGCCAATGTACCGTACGCGAACGATATTATCACTGACACAAAGCTTCTTTTGTAGTCGCTAGGCGGCGCCACGTCACCATACTAGGCGATAATATCGAATAAATATTATCATTAAGGACACAAAAACGGGGAAACAACGGTAGTACATTGGATAATGGACAGGCGCGCAGACGAAGAGGACCCAGGATCGAACCAGGTAAAAGGAAAAAAAAATAAAAAACAAGGACAAGGACAAGGACAAGGACAAGGACAAGGACAAGGACAAGGACAAGGACAAGGACAAGGACAAGGACAAGGACAAGGACAAGGACAAGGACAAGGACAAGGACAAGGACAAGGACAAGGACAAGGACAAGGACAAGGACAAGGACAAGGACAAGGACAAGGACAAGGACAAGGACAAGGACAAGGACAAGGACAAGGACAAGGACAAGGACAAGGACAAGGACAAGGACAAGGACAAGGACAAGGACAAGGACAAGGACAAGGACAAGGACAAGGACAAGGACAAGGACAAGGACAAGGACAAGGACAAGGACAAGGACAAGGACAAGGACAAGGACAAGGACAAGGACAAGGACAAGGACAAGGACAAGGACAAGGACAAGGACAAGGACAAGGACAAGGACAAGGACAAGGACAAGGACAAGGACAAGGACAAGGACAAGGACAAGGACAAGGACAAGGACAAGGACAAGGACAAGGACAAGGACAAGGACAAGGACAAGGACAAGGACAAGGACAAGGACAAGGACAAGGACAAGGACAAGGACAAGGACAAGGACAAGGACAAGGACAAGGACAAGGACAAGGACAAGGACAAGGACAAGGACAAGGACAAGGACAAGGACAAGGACAAGGACAAGGACAAGGACAAGGACAAGGACAAGGACAAGGACAAGGACAAGGACAAGGACAAGGACAAGGACAAGGACAAGGACAAGGACAAGGACAAGGACAAGGACAAGGACAAGGACAAGGACAAGGACAAGGACAAGGACAAGGACAAGGACAAGGACAAGGACAAGGACAAGGACAAGGACAAGGACAAGGACAAGGACAAGGACAAGGACAAGGACAAGGACAAGGACAAGGACAAGGACAAGGACAAGGACAAGGACAAGGACAAGGACAAGGACAAGGACAAGGCGCTCTCGCCGAGGGGAGGAGCGAGAGCGAGGAGCAAGAGCAAGTTGCTCTTGCACCCGCTCTCGCCGAGGGGAGGAGCGAGAGCGAGGAGCAAGAGCAAGTTGCTCTTGCACCCGCTCTCGCCGAGGGGAGGAGCGAGAGCGAGGAGCAAGAGCAAGTTGCTCTTGCACCCGCTCTCGCCGAGGGGAGGAGCGAGAGCGAGGAGCAAGAGCAAGTTGCTCTTGCACCCGCTCTCGCCGAGGGGAGGAGCGAGAGCGAGGAGCAAGAGCAAGTTGCTCTTGCACCCGCTCTCGCCGAGGGGAGGAGCGAGAGCGAGGAGCAAGAGCAAGTTGCTCTTGCACCCGCTCTCGCCGAGGGGAGGAGCGAGAGCGAGGAGCAAGAGCAAGTTGCTCTTGCACCCGCTCTCGCCGAGGGGAGGAGCGAGAGCGAGGAGCAAGAGCAAGTTGCTCTTGCACCCGCTCTCGCCGAGGGGAGGAGCGAGAGCGAGGAGCAAGAGCAAGTTGCTCTTGCACCCGCTCTCGCCGAGGGGAGGAGCGAGAGCGAGGAGCAAGAGCAAGTTGCTCTTGCACCCGCTCTCGCCGAGGGGAGGAGCGAGAGCGAGGAGCAAGAGCAAGTTGCTCTTGCACCCGCTCTCGCCGAGGGGAGGAGCGAGAGCGAGGAGCAAGAGCAAGTTGCTCTTGCACCCGCTCTCGCCGAGGGGAGGAGCGAGAGCGAGGAGCAAGAGCAAGTTGCTCTTGCACCCGCTCTCGCCGAGGGGAGGAGCGAGAGCGAGGAGCAAGAGCAAGTTGCTCTTGCACCCGCTCTCGCCGAGGGGAGGAGCGAGAGCGAGGAGCAAGAGCAAGTTGCTCTTGCACCCGCTCTCGCCGAGGGGAGGAGCGAGAGCGAGGAGCAAGAGCAAGTTGCTCTTGCACCCGCTCTCGCCGAGGGGAGGAGCGAGAGCGAGGAGCAAGAGCAAGTTGCTCTTGCACCCGCTCTCGCCGAGGGGAGGAGCGAGAGCGAGGAGCAAGAGCAAGTTGCTCTTGCACCCGCTCTCGCCGAGGGGAGGAGCGAGAGCGAGGAGCAAGAGCAAGTTGCTCTTGCACCCGCTCTCGCCGAGGGGAGGAGCGAGAGCGAGGAGCAAGAGCAAGTTGCTCTTGCACCCGCTCTCGCCGAGGGGAGGAGCGAGAGCGAGGAGCAAGAGCAAGTTGCTCTTGCACCCGCTCTCGCCGAGGGGAGGAGCGAGAGCGAGGAGCAAGAGCAAGTTGCTCTTGCACCCGCTCTCGCCGAGGGGAGGAGCGAGAGCGAGGAGCAAGAGCAAGTTGCTCTTGCACCCGCTCTCGCCGAGGGGAGGAGCGAGAGCGAGGAGCAAGAGCAAGTTGCTCTTGCACCCGCTCTCGCCGAGGGGAGGAGCGAGAGCGAGGAGCAAGAGCAAGTTGCTCTTGCACCCGCTCTCGCCGAGGGGAGGAGCGAGAGCGAGGAGCAAGAGCAAGTTGCTCTTGCACCCGCTCTCGCCGAGGGGAGGAGCGAGAGCGAGGAGCAAGAGCAAGTTGCTCTTGCACCCGCTCTCGCCGAGGGGAGGAGCGAGAGCGAGGAGCAAGAGCAAGTTGCTCTTGCACCCGCTCTCGCCGAGGGGAGGAGCGAGAGCGAGGAGCAAGAGCAAGTTGCTCTTGCACCCGCTCTCGCCGAGGGGAGGAGCGAGAGCGAGGAGCAAGAGCAAGTTGCTCTTGCACCCGCTCTCGCCGAGGGGAGGAGCGAGAGCGAGGAGCAAGAGCAAGTTGCTCTTGCACCCGCTCTCGCCGAGGGGAGGAGCGAGAGCGAGGAGCAAGAGCAAGTTGCTCTTGCACCCGCTCTCGCCGAGGGGAGGAGCGAGAGCGAGGAGCAAGAGCAAGTTGCTCTTGCACCCGCTCTCGCCGAGGGGAGGAGCGAGAGGAGGAGCGAGAGCGAGGAGCAAGAGCAAGTTGCTCTTGCACCCGCTCTCGCCGAGGGGAGGAGCGAGAGCGAGGAGCAAGAGCAAGTTGCTCTTGCACCCGCTCTCGCCGAGGGGAGGAGCGAGAGCGAGGAGCAAGAGCAAGTTGCTCTTGCACCCGCTCTCGCCGAGGGGAGGAGCGAGAGCGAGGAGCAAGAGCAAGTTGCTCTTGCACCCGCTCTCGCCGAGGGGAGGAGCGAGAGCGAGGAGCAAGAGCAAGTTGCTCTTGCACCCGCTCTCGCCGAGGGGAGGAGCGAGAGCGAGGAGCAAGAGCAAGTTGCTCTTGCACCCGCTCTCGCCGAGGGGAGGAGCGAGAGCGAGGAGCAAGAGCAAGTTGCTCTTGCACCCGCTCTCGCCGAGGGGAGGAGCGAGAGCGAGGAGCAAGAGCAAGTTGCTCTTGCACCCGCTCTCGCCGAGGGGAGGAGCGAGAGCGAGGAGCAAGAGCAAGTTGCTCTTGCACCCGCTCTCGCCGAGGGGAGGAGCGAGAGCGAGGAGCAAGAGCAAGTTGCTCTTGCACCCGCTCTCGCCGAGGGGAGGAGCGAGAGCGAGGAGCAAGAGCAAGTTGCTCTTGCACCCGCTCTCGCCGAGGGGAGGAGCGAGAGCGAGGAGAAGTTGCTCTTGCACCCGCTCTCGCCGAGGGGAGGAGCGAGAGCGAGGAGCAAGAGCAACGTTAAAAATTAAAACAAAAGTAAAATTGTAAAAAGTAAAAATGCAAAAATTTAAATAATCAAAAATGAAATTGAAAGATTATATGAAAGGAAGGCGGTGAATGAAATTAAGCGAGGAGCAAGAGCAAGTTTTACACGCAGAATCCTAGAAAATGAGGGCGCTAATTTTTCACGCCGAAACAGAGAATTTAAGGGCGCTAATTTTTCACGCCGAAACAGAGAATTTGAGGGCGCTAATTTTATACGCCCAAACCGAGAAAATGAAGGCGCTAATTTTATACGATTAAACTGAGGAAACAACAACAACAGCAACAGCAACAACAGCAAAAACAACAATCTTCTAAGCGTCGTAAATTATTCGCTCGTTCCAGTATTTTTTTCATCAATCCAACTTCTAGTTAGGCAGGAATAAGTTGGTGTCATCATTCCTGCTTTTATTTCGGCAACAATTATTTTTCATCAATACAACTTCTATTCAATTAAAATTTATTGTTTATCAATGCAGCTTCAACGATGCTGGTTTTTTTCGGCTGGTAATAGGTCTGCTCAGTAATTTTCAAATATATAGTTACCAAGATGCTTATTGTGTTTTTCCTCTGGTTCCTTTGCCTCGATTCGATCACTACTATCTTACATGTGGAGCCTGTGTGCCAAACGCCAATGTACCGTACGCGAACGATATTATCACTGACACAAAGCTTCTTTTGTAGTCGCTAGGCGGCGCCACGTCACCATACTAGGCGATAATATCGAATAAATATTATCATTAAGGACACAAAAACGGGGAAACAACGGTAGTACATTGGATAATGGACAGGCGCGCAGACGAAGAGGACCCAGGATCGAACCAGGTAAAAGGGAAAAAAAATAAAAAAAACAAGGACAAGGACAAGGACAAGGACAAGGACAAGGACAAGGACAAGGACAAGGACAAGGACAAGGACAAGGACAAGGACAAGGACAAGGACAAGGACAAGGACAAGGACAAGGACAAGGACAAGGACAAGGACAAGGACAAGGACAAGGACAAGGACAAGGACAAGGACAAGGACAAGGACAAGGACAAGGACAAGGACAAGGACAAGGACAAGGACAAGGACAAGGACAAGGCGCTCTCGCCGAGGGGAGGAGCGAGAGCGAGGAGCAAGAGCAAGTTGCTCTTGCACCCGCTCTCGCCGAGGGGAGGAGCGAGAGCGAGGAGCAAGAGCAAGTTGCTCTTGCACCCGCTCTCGCCGAGGGGAGGAGCGAGAGCGAGGAGCAAGAGCAAGTTGCTCTTGCACCCGCTCTCGCCGAGGGGAGGAGCGAGAGCGAGGAGCAAGAGCAAGTTGCTCTTGCACCCGCTCTCGCCGAGGGGAGGAGCGAGAGCGAGGAGCAAGAGCAAGTTGCTCTTGCACCCGCTCTCGCCGAGGGGAGGAGCGAGAGCGAGGAGCAAGAGCAAGTTGCTCTTGCACCCGCTCTCGCCGAGGGGAGGAGCGAGAGCGAGGAGCAAGAGCAAGTTGCTCTTGCACCCGCTCTCGCCGAGGGGAGGAGCGAGAGCGAGGAGCAAGAGCAAGTTGCTCTTGCACCCGCTCTCGCCGAGGGGAGGAGCGAGAGCGAGGAGCAAGAGCAAGTTGCTCTTGCACCCGCTCTCGCCGAGGGGAGGAGCGAGAGCGAGGAGCAAGAGCAAGTTGCTCTTGCACCCGCTCTCGCCGAGGGGAGGAGCGAGAGCGAGGAGCAAGAGCAAGTTGCTCTTGCACCCGCTCTCGCCGAGGGGAGGAGCGAGAGCGAGGAGCAAGAGCAAGTTGCTCTTGCACCCGCTCTCGCCGAGGGGAGGAGCGAGAGCGAGGAGCAAGAGCAAGTTGCTCTTGCACCCGCTCTCGCCGAGGGGAGGAGCGAGAGCGAGGAGCAAGAGCAACGTTAAAAATTAAAACAAAAGTAAAATTGTAAAAAGTAAAAATGCAAAAATTTAAATAATCAAAAATGAAATTGAAAGATTATATGAAAGGAAGGCGGTGAATGAAATTAAGCGAGGAGCAAGAGCAAGTTTTACACGCAGAATCCTAGAAAATGAGGGCGCTAATTTTTCACGCCGAAACAGAGAATTTAAGGGCGCTAATTTTTCACGCCGAAACAGAGAATTTGAGGGCGCTAATTTTATACGCCCAAACCGAGAAAATGAAGGCGCTAATTTTATACGATTAAACTGAGGAAACAACAACAACAGCAACAGCAACAACAGCAAAAACAACAATCTTCTAAGCGTCGTAAATTATTCGCTCGTTCCAGTATTTTTTTCATCAATCCAACTTCTAGTTAGGCAGGAATAAGTTGGTGTCATCATTCCTGCTTTTATTTCGGCAACAATTATTTTTCATCAATACAACTTCTATTCAATTAAAATTTATTGTTTATCAATGCAGCTTCAACGATGCTGGTTTTTTTCGGCTGGTAATAGGTCTGCTCAGTAATTTTCAAATATATAGTTACCAAGATGCTTATTGTGTTTTTCCTCTGGTTCCTTTGCCTCGATTCGATCACTACTATCTTACATGTGGAGCCTGTGTGCCAAACGCCAATGTACCGTACGCGAACGATATTATCACTGACACAAAGCTTCTTTTGTAGTCGCTAGGCGGCGCCACGTCACCATACTAGGCGATAATATCGAATAAATATTATCATTAAGGACACAAAAACGGGGAAACAACGGTAGTACATTGGATAATGGACAGGCGCGCAGACGAAGAGGACCCAGGATCGAACCAGGTAAAAGGACAAGGACAAGGACAAGGACAAGGACAAGGACAAGGACAAGGACAAGGACAAGGACAAGGACAAGGACAAGGACAAGGACAAGGACAAGGACAAGGACAAGGACAAGGACAAGGACAAGGACAAGGACAAGGACAAGGACAAGGACAAGGACAAGGACAAGGACAAGGACAAGGACAAGGACAAGGACAAGGACAAGGACAAGGACAAGGACAAGGACAAGGACAAGGACAAGGACAAGGACAAGGACAAGGACAAGGACAAGGACAAGGACAAGGACAAGGACAAGGACAAGGACAAGGACAAGGACAAGGACAAGGACATGGACAAGGACAAGGACAAGGACAAGGACAAGGACAAGGACAAGGACAAGGACAAGGACAAGGACAAGGACAAGGACAAGGACAAGGACAAGGACAAGGACAAGGACAAGGACAAGGACAAGGACAAGGACAAGGACAAGGACAAGGACAAGGACAAGGACAAGGACAAGGACAAGGACAAGGACAAGGACAAGGACAAGGACAAGGACAAGGACAAGGACAAGGACAAGGACAAGGACAAGGACAAGGACAAGGACAAGGACAAGGACAAGGACAAGGACAAGGACAAGGACAAGGACAAGGACAAGGACAAGGACAAGGACAAGGACAAGGACAAGGACAAGGACAAGGACAAGGACAAGGACAAGGACAAGGACAAGGACAAGGACAAGGACAAGGACAAGGACAAGGACAAGGACAAGGACAAGGACAAGGACAAGGACAAGGACAAGGACAAGGACAAGGACAAGGACAAGGACAAGGACAAGGACAAGGACAAGGACAAGGACAAGGACAAGGACAAGGACAAGGACAAGGACAAGGACAAGGACAAGGACAAGGACAAGGACAAGGACAAGGACAAGGACAAGGACAAGGACAAGGACAAGGACAAGGACAAGGACAAGGACAAGGACAAGGACAAGGACAAGGACAAGGACAAGGACAAGGACAAGGACAAGGACAAGGACAAGGACAAGGACAAGGACAAGGACAAGGACAAGGACAAGGACAAGGACAAGGACAAGGACAAGGACAAGGACAAGGACAAGGACAAGGACAAGGACAAGGACAAGGACAAGGACAAGGACAAGGACAAGGACAAGGACAAGGACAAGGACAAGGACAAGGACAAGGACAAGGACAAGGACAAGGACAAGGACAAGGACAAGGACAAGGACAAGGACAAGGACAAGGACAAGGACAAGGACAAGGACAAGGACAAGGACAAGGACAAGGACAAGGACAAGGACAAGGACAAGGACAAGGACAAGGACAAGGACAAGGACAAGGACAAGGACAAGGCGCTCTCGCCGAGGGGAGGAGCGAGAGCGAGGAGCAAGAGCAAGTTGCTCTTGCACCCGCTCTCGCCGAGGGGAGGAGCGAGAGCGAGGAGCAAGAGCAAGTTGCTCTTGCACCCGCTCTCGCCGAGGGGAGGAGCGAGAGCGAGGAGCAAGAGCAAGTTGCTCTTGCACCCGCTCTCGCCGAGGGGAGGAGCGAGAGCGAGGAGCAAGAGCAAGTTGCTCTTGCACCCGCTCTCGCCGAGGGGAGGAGCGAGAGCGAGGAGCAAGAGCAAGTTGCTCTTGCACCCGCTCTCGCCGAGGGGAGGAGCGAGAGCGAGGAGCAAGAGCAAGTTGCTCTTGCACCCGCTCTCGCCGAGGGGAGGAGCGAGAGCGAGGAGCAAGAGCAAGTTGCTCTTGCACCCGCTCTCGCCGAGGGGAGGAGCGAGAGCGAGGAGCAAGAGCAAGTTGCTCTTGCACCCGCTCTCGCCGAGGGGAGGAGCGAGAGCGAGGAGCAAGAGCAAGTTGCTCTTGCACCCGCTCTCGCCGAGGGGAGGAGCGAGAGCGAGGAGCAAGAGCAAGTTGCTCTTGCACCCGCTCTCGCCGAGGGGAGGAGCGAGAGCGAGGAGCAAGAGCAAGTTGCTCTTGCACCCGCTCTCGCCGAGGGGAGGAGCGAGAGCGAGGAGCAAGAGCAAGTTGCTCTTGCACCCGCTCTCGCCGAGGGGAGGAGCGAGAGCGAGGAGCAAGAGCAAGTTGCTCTTGCACCCGCTCTCGCCGAGGGGAGGAGCGAGAGCGAGGAGCAAGAGCAAGTTGCTCTTGCACCCGCTCTCGCCGAGGGGAGGAGCGAGAGCGAGGAGCAAGAGCAAGTTGCTCTTGCACCCGCTCTCGCCGAGGGGAGGAGCGAGAGCGAGGAGCAAGAGCAAGTTGCTCTTGCACCCGCTCTCGCCGAGGGGAGGAGCGAGAGCGAGGAGCAAGAGCAAGTTGCTCTTGCACCCGCTCTCGCCGAGGGGAGGAGCGAGAGCGAGGAGCAAGAGCAAGTTGCTCTTGCACCCGCTCTCGCCGAGGGGAGGAGCGAGAGCGAGGAGCAAGAGCAAGTTGCTCTTGCACCCGCTCTCGCCGAGGGGAGGAGCGAGAGCGAGGAGCAAGAGCAAGTTGCTCTTGCACCCGCTCTCGCCGAGGGGAGGAGCGAGAGCGAGGAGCAAGAGCAAGTTGCTCTTGCACCCGCTCTCGCCGAGGGG